>PVKZ01004261.1:18683-91011 GCA_004027375.1 Macroglossus sobrinus | reverse complement strand
CCACACCCCGCCTACACCCCCCCAACCAGTCCTGCCCCCAGCTGTGCACCCCCCGCTGCGTGGTGCCCGCGGCCCCTCCCCAGGCGCGGGTGGTGGGGCGGGCTGCCCCGGCCGCCTGGTGACCCCCGGTCCTCAGCTGACAGGGAGTTCATCGAAGCCCGGAGGAGAGCCCTGAAGCGCTTCATCAACCTGGTGGCCCGGCACCCCCCCTTCTCCGAGGACGTGGTGCTCAAGCTGTTCCTGTCCTTCAGCGGCCCGGTGCGTACCTCAGGGACGGCGGCCCCGGGCGGCGTGCAGCCTGCACACGTAGAGGGTGGCCCCAGGTGACGCTGTGCCCTGGGAGCGTGAGCCGAGTCCCCTCGGCAGAGCTGGAGGCAGGCGGGTCCCGGGAAACGCGCTCAGCACGACCGTGGTGTCGAGCCCGAGCGCCCGTGTCCCCCACACTGCGTCCCACAGTCCACCCGAGTCGGGAAGCCAGGGAGCCACTCCCCGTTGGGGAAGGAGACCTCGTGGCAGGCCGCCTCGTCCCCAGGGCTGTCACCCCTTCTGTAGGAAGGGACCGCACGGGGGCGGGGCGAGGGGGCTCCGATGGGTTCAGTGCTGTCACAGATAGTATCCTGGGTCCTCCCCACTCACTTCCTTTTTTGCTGAGATGAGAGGATTGGACAGGTGATCTTTGGGGCCGTGGGGAACCCCGGTTCCTGGCCCTGCGTGGCTGCCTGGCGCGGGCCTGCCAGTGCTTCTGGGGCTCCCCGCGCAGCCTTCTCTGCAGCATGGCTCTGCCCAGGAGCCCTCCCTTCGGGGGGCTGAGCTCAGGACCCCTCGTGGCACCTGCTCTGCCCATCAGCCCTCCGGGGGTGCAGCCCGTCCGGGGGGCCTGTTCCCAGGAAGGGAGAGACCTCAGCTCCCGCCTCTGTGCCCACGTGGGCCTGACGGGGGGTGGTGATTCTGACACTGTCCAGGGCTGCAGACGGGTCCCCGTTTTCCTGGAGAGGGGGCTCCCCAGAGCTGGGCTTTCCCATCCCTGGACACCGCCCCGCAGCTTAGGAATGGGAAACGCCGAGCGAGACGGGCAGAGGTTGGGGCTCAGCCAGCGTGAGCGCGTGGGAACGCGCCGTCCTGCTGCTGCCGGCGCCCCGCGGCTGGCCGGTGACGGTCGGTCTCTGCTCCCTTCGCAGGATGTGCAGAGCAAGCTGAAGGAATCGGCTCAGTGTGTGGGGGACGAATTCATGAACTGCAAGCTGGCGACGCGCGCCAAGGTACTTGTCGGGCGCGGCTGAGGCTCCCGCCCAGTCAGAGCCGTGGTCGCTGCGCAGCTCCCGTCCGCTTGCGGCCCCTGCGCCAGGGCGCGCTGACACCCCCGGGCTTTTCTCACGTAACCCCATTTCAGCAGCTCCGAACCGCGGCAGGCTCCACGCCCAGGGTGCAGACGAGGCACGGGTCAGAGAGGGCGCCGACTTCCGAGCAGGAGGCCCGCGTGTGCTGGGCCTTCTCTCCACAGGGCCCAGCGGCTTCTCGGGCTGCGTCCCGGGGCTCCCTGTGACTCAGGCGGACGTGCACTGGGTCACTCACCTTCCGGATTTCAGGGGGCTGCACGGTGCCTGGGTTTCTTTTAGAGTTTCACGAATCGGGTCTTGTTCTCAAAAGCATCTTAAGGCAGCTTCCCCTCCCACCCCCTTTCCTAAACTGCTCCTGCGTACAAAGCTGCAGCCTCTCTTTCCTCTTGTTCCCTGAGCTTTCAGCTTTGTGGGTGTTACGTAGTCAGCCCTAGCTGGTGGTCGAGCTGGTCGTAAGTGATCCTCAGGGGCGAGAGGAGCCTGCAGAGGCCTCCGTGCGTGTGGACAGAGCGGTCCCGGAGTCTGCATCCACCCCTCAGGGCTGGAGGGCCCTGACCTAAGCGTTTCTGGCGGGACCTCCTGCTTGACCCAGTTCAGTGGGCGCTGGCGGCACGGCGTCGGGGGCCGTCCAGCGCGGAGTCTGCAGAGGCAGTGCCGTCCGTCCCCTTTGTGGACCGGGGAGCTGCACTGCGGACGTGGGGAGGGGAGGTAGGGTCACGGCGGGGCTCTGCACGACCCGCACTGGGCGTCTGGGCTCGTTCGCCTGTTCGCTCGGATGGACCGCTCGTCCCCCGGGGGTTGTCTTTTCTGAAGGGCGTTCAGCTTCTAGTGACACGGTTGTCCTTCCTGTCCTCACCCGTCAGGATTTCCTCCCCGCCGACATCCAGACTCAGTTCGCAGTTAGCCGGGAGCTGATCCGAAACGTCTACAACAGCTTTTACAAGCTTCGCGATCGGGCCGAGAGGATCGCGTCGAGGGCCATCGACAACGCTGCTGACCTCCTCATATTCGGGAAGGAGTTGAGGCAGGTCGCCCTGTTGGCTTCCTGGGGCTGCTGGGGACGGCCTTTAGACTTCAGTGCTGGGCTCTAGGCAGAAGCTGCAATTACCGTAATAACCCATTTCACTCTGCAAGGGGAAGCAGAAGGCTGGGCAAGTGGGAGCTCGTATTTGGAAGGAAAAAGGTGGAATGTTGAGACAGAGAAACATGGATTCCCAGACACATGAATGCTCACCAGTCTCCCGCGTCCTCTCCCCATTGTCAGGGTTAGCCTTGAGCAGAGATTGGGCTGGCCTCAGGCGGGACACGGGACTGTTGCTGGGGACTCGCCCACCTCTGCAGCCCCTAGGGCACCGCTCAGAGCTGCTGCCTCACGGCAGGGGTGGGGTCTGGCAGGTCCAGGGGCTGAGACCCTTCCTTTATCGGGCTCCTGGGTTCACACACGCCACTCTGAGCAGTGAGGCCTGGGTCAGGGGATGTGTGGGGGACCCTGGGATGACATGTAATGGCAGGGGGAGGTGCCAGCTTCGAGGCCTTGAGCGTCCCCTCTCCTGTGTGTTTCGTTTCCACAGTGCTTTAGGGTCTGACACGACACCGCTCCCCTCCTGGGCCGCTCTGCACAGCAGCACGTGGGGGTCCCTCAAACAGGCGCTGAAAGGCCTCTCCGTTGAGTTTGCACTGCTCGCCGACAAGGCCGCCCAGCAGGTGAGTGGGCCTGCTCTCCGCAGCCCCGGCCCCAGGGCAGCCTGTGCCTCGGCCCACAGGAGCGCCCGCTGAGCCGCGCAGCGGCGTTCTGCGTCAGAGCGAGCGGGCCGCCGTTCCGGGTCAGGGCTGCGTGTCCCCATCTGTTGCGAGTCAGGGCTGTGCGATCCCATCTGTTCTCAGATTAGGGCCGCACATCCCCATCTGTTCCTGTTCCGGGTCAGGGGTGCATGATAATCCCATCTGTTCTCGGGTTAGGGCTGCACGTCTCATCTGTTCCTGTTCCGGGTCAGGGCCGCACATCCCCATCTGTTTCTGTTCCGGGTCACGGCTGCACATCTCATCTATTTCTGTTCCGGGTCAGGGCTGCACATCCCCATCTGTTCCTGTACCGTCCCCATCTGTTCCTGTACCGGGTCAGGGCTACATGATAATCCCATCTGTTCCGGGTCACGGCTGCACGTCTCATCTGTTTCTGTTCCGGGTCACAGCTGCATGGTCCCCATCTATTCCTGTTCCTGGTTAGGGCCGCACGTCCCCATCAGTTCTGGGTCAGGGCTACGTGTCCCCATCTCTCTCTGTTCCGAGTCAGGGCTGCACGGTCCCCATCTATTCCTGTTCCTGGTTAGGGCCGCACGTCCCCATCAGTTCTGGGTCAGGGCTGCGTGTCCCCATCTCTCTCTGTTCCGAGTCAGGGCTGCACGGTCCCCATCTATTCCTGTTCCTGGTTAGGGCTGCACGTCCCCATCTGTTCTCGGGTGGCTTCCCTCAGGCCATTTGCGCTCTTCAGCAGCTCGCTGATGACAAAGACAAATTGGGTTCTGGTTGCTCAAGACCACTGAGAAGTTATAATCTACCCTTGGAAATGTCGTCTTGGGCCACACTTCTGGGTGGACCAGCGTCCCCGTGTGCTGTCCCGGTCAGCTAGCGTTCGGCCCCTCGGTAACTGGCCAGAGCAGTGTCTCGGCTCCAGTGCCCGAGAGACGCCTTCCTTTGCCCTCGGCTCCCAGCAGGCCTCAGGGGACGCCGCTGCTGCCCCGGCAGCTGCCGTGTGTGTAACTCGGCGAGGGGTCTGCCACTGGGCATTAATCTGGAGCTACATCCTCTGTCCGCCTCAGCACTCAGCACGTCTTTGTCCGGTGTGTCAGCTTGAGTCTTTCATGTGCTGCCGTCTGTCCCCTGCGCTCCTGTCCCTGCCGTTAGAGATGCTTGCCTCCCTTTCCGGCCCCTCCCTCCCGCCCCGTCCGCTGCTCCCTTCCAGCATGCTGCCTTGTCAGGCGGACCTCGGGTTTCTCTGCGGTGCTGGCGGAGCCGTGCGTGCGGAGGTGGGCGTGCCCGGGACTCCTGGTGTGTGTCGGGGGCCACGTTGGCCACGGCATGTTGGAAAGACATGACACGCAGTGCTGCACAGCGAGCACGCGTGGGCAGGGGCCTTGCAGACGGAGGCCCCGTTCTCGTCAAACTGCTGGGCCGGGCGCCGTCATGTTTCGGGGGGCTCTTCCACGGAGCTGGCTGGTGTTCCCGGGAAGGGCTGGCCCCGGCTTGCGGACGTGTGCGCCCCGGGTCCTGTGCGTGCCCGGCCTGTTTAGCCCTTTCTCCGTCCCCAGGGCAAAAAGGAAGAGAACGACGTGGTGGAGAAGTTGAACCTCTTCCTGGACTTGCTCCAGTCCTACAAGGTGGGTCTGGGCAGCTCCCGCTCAGTCCCCTGAGCTTTCAGGGAGGGAGGGCGGGCGAGGAGAGGCCAGGGCTGGGGGAGGCGGGCTGCTGCAGGAGGTTGCTGCGGGGTGCTCCGGGCTGTGGACCTAGGAGGGCGGGCCCCTCCCGTGACCCCTGGTCCCCGTCGGCAGCCGGGCAGCGTGGGGGGGACTCTGTGAGAGGCAGGCTGACCGCAGCCCCCCCCGTGGCATTGCGCCCGCAGGACCTGTGCGAGCGGCACGAGAAGGGCGTGCTGCACAAGCACCAGCGGGCGCTGCACAAGTACAGCCTGATGCGCCGGCAGATGAGCGCCGCCGTGCACAGCCAGCAGCCCGAGGCCGTGCAGCAGCTGGAGTCGCGCATCGTGGAGGTGGGCCTGCGGGGCCTGTCCCGGGGCTCAGCGGATGGCACTCCCTGGGGGCGGGGGCCGGGGCGGGAGGGGGCACGTGGCCGCTGGGCCGCCGGCGGGCCGGGAGCAAGGCGGCCTCTCCGTGTGCAGCAGGAGAGCACGATCCAGACGATGGAGCTGCGGCACGCCTTCTCCCTGTACTGCCTGCACCAGGAGACGCAGCTGGTCCACGCCTACCTGCCCCTCACCTCCCACATCCTCGGCGCCTTCGTCAACTCCCAGATCCAAGGGCACAAGGAGGTGGGCTCCCCGCACCGTCCGCCCGGCCCTTCCTGCGAGCCGGCCGCCCTTGTGGTGACCCTGAAGAGTGGCCTGGGAAGTTGTGGGGTGGGCTGAGCACCGTCCAGACTGACCTCCTGAGGGGCCAAGAGGGTCATCGTGCAGTTGTCCTCTGTGGGGTGGGGGGCAACAGGGTTGCAAAGGGGCCCTAACTCAGTCTCGGGGGGCCAGGACCTGGGAATCTGCATTTAGGGGGACACCAGTGAGTCTGGGCCGAGCACCCAGGCGGGAGGACACCGCCGAGCCCGCGCTGTGCCTGCGTGAGGCGCCAGGGCCCTGACCCCGATTTCCCTGCGGACGGTGACCGACGAGCCCCTAGTCTCATGACGCGGGGACAGGACCCTGCCTCATCTGCATGTTCTCAGGGCCACACCCTGCCTTTCTGCTGTCAGCCACCAGGCCACCAGTGCTGACCCGGACGCCCTGCCCGCCGCCTGGGCCTCCTTGACCCTCGTGCCCTCGGTCTTCCTTTCTCATCCTGGGGACCGAGTGCGTGGCGGGCGCTGGCGGCGTGTCCCCTCCCTACCGCATCTCGTTTGCTTGCGTGGTCACCTGGTGGTCGCTGTCACGGGGTCTGGCCGGCTGAGCCAGAAGGCTGGTGCTTACAGAGCTGTTAGTGGAAATGACATGTTTCTTAAACTTCTATATCGGGTGGACTTGTGCCCCTTCCGTCCTGCGTGCAGGGGACAGAGGGACTGTCACCCCTGGCATTGGGCCCACTCTGGGTAGCAGGCCGCGATGCAGGGAGTAGGAGGGGCAGCTGCGGGGCGGTGACACGCTGGTTCGTGTGGTGCGTCCCCTCCGCCCTAGCCCCTAGACGACTGGTCCCCCGCTGGGGCCGTGCGGAGAGAGGTGTGTGGGCGCTGGTGCCCGCCCGCTCACCCAGCCCCCCTCCTCCTCCAGATGAGCAAGGTGTGGGACGACCTGAAGCCCAAGCTGCAGTGCCTCTTCGCCGGACCCAACAGCACCTGACCCGCCAGGGTCCCCAGGGATGGCCTGTCTCCTCACTAGTGCCGCGAGGACCCGGGGCACGAGACCCGCCAGCGTCCCCACTAAAACTTCTTTCCAAACGGTGTGTCCCTGTCTGATTCCCTTCAGAGGGCAGCTGTCCCCCACGCCCCGAGCTGCCGCCCTCAAGCAGGAGAGCTGATGCCAGGGCTGGCGGGCCCGGTGCGATGGCATGGGGCTGAGGACACGGCCGCGGGCTCAGGCTGTGGCTGTCCTGAGGCCTGTGCTGAGCAGCGTCGGCCCCTGGGATGGCGGCCCCTGGGACCCGGAGGGCAGCGTGCAGCAGGGGTTTTCACGGTGCCCGGGGGTTCTCAGGGGTGCAGGGGCCCTGTGCTGGAGCAGCTGGAGAGGATGGCCAAACCCCTGTGTGGGGCGGGACCGTCCCTGTGGCGGCATGTCACCCTGCATGAGGCACAGCTGCTCAGTGAGGGGGCAGCTGCTTCTGCCGTCCGTCCCTGTGCCAGGAGCTGCTGTCCTCCCTGGGGAGATGCTCCTCTCTCGGGGCTTAGAGGGGGCCATGGGGTGTCGTTCTGCCTGGGCCCTCTCAAACCGCCTCACTCCCGGGCGACTGGCACCCTCCTGCCAGCCTCTCCGGCACCTGCTGGCCCAGCCACCTGTGTCCAGGGGCCTGGCATTGCGGCAGCGCTGGGTGTGGGAGAAGGTGCTTCCTGCGCTGCGTCCCGTCCGTGTGAACGTGGAGCAGACTGGCCCCCTCGGGCCCTTGGGCGCCCTGGCCCTTACTGTCCCGTCGGCCGGGAGCGGTGTCGGAGGAGGCTGACTCAGCTTTCTCTGTGGACCGTGGAGTCTGCCTTGCATTCGCCCACCCTCGCGGGCATGCAGCACCCGAGACGGAGCTGGGGGTCTGGGTAACTGCGCCTGCAGATGGGCGGCCGCACTTCATGCCAGGGGGAGCTGTGTCGGGCCCGCCCGCACGACCCCGCCGTGTGGAAGCAGCCGTGGGTGTGGGCAGGCCAGCTGCGCTGCCCCCACAGAGGCCTGCTGGGCTGACGTGTGCCTCCCGGGCCGAGGAGCAGGCCCGTGCCATTCCACGGGGCTGGTCCTGCCCAGTCTATGCACTTGAGTCACAAAGCGTGTCCTTCAGTGGCTGCCGCTCACCTTCTGGAGCCAGTCGTGGGTAGCAAAGGGCAAGCCACCACCAGCAGCTGGCAGTGGCCTCCACACCCTCTGCTGTCCCCAGCTGACACGACCTGTCACCCCTGAGTGTGCTCCTATTGGCCTCCAGAGCGCCCCGGATAGGAGTGGCCCACCAGGGGGGCCTCCACAAATAAGGCCGGGGTCCCCGGCAGGGGCCTGCTCCTTGGCTGCCTGCAGGGAGGTGTGCCGGCAGCAGAGGCCGCCTTTTCCCAGTTTTCTCTTGGCCCTGAGCCTGGGCTGCTGGTAGGTTCCTGGCTGGGAGCTGCCATTCTCTGCTTGGTCCCGGAGAGGTGTGGAGGCCACTGCCAGCTGCACATAGAGGCTCAGGGTGGCAGGAGGGCAGGGTCTCCGGCACGCCTCCACTGTTCCTGCCGCCCGCACCGTCCTCGCCAGCCAGCCTCGCCTCACCTGGCAGAAGGACCCCCGCTGTGCTACTGTCGGGCGCCCTACCCCAGGGAGGCGGAGTGAGAGGCCTGCCCCCAGCTCACTCAGTGGGGACTGGAGATGTGCCCCAGGCACCGGGCCGAAGACAGGGTCTGGGTAGCCTCTGTGGGGACAGTTCTGTGTGATGCCCTTCCCCTTGCTCTGTGGGACTCAGTCACCACCCCTCCGATAAACTGGAGCTGTCTACGCGTGGCCTGCACTCCAGGACTCTCATCCGCCAAGCGACAAATTATTAAACATGCTTACGAAACAGGGAAGTGTGAGTTCTCTGTGTACAGGGCGGTGACCCTCTCCAGGGTGGCCAGAATGCGGGACCAGATCGGCTGTCCTCCTGGGCTCAGGAGGGCAGCTCACCTCGGCTCATTGCGGGGGTGGAGGGCTGTCTTAGCCTGGGCCCTGGTGACCCATCTCCCCACTCCACAGGGGCATGGGGAGGAGGACACGCCTGCTGGCCCACTGCGTGGTCCCAGCAGGAGCCTGCCGCTCGGAGCAGGTCCGCTGCACCAGTCCACACCGGGGCAGACGCCCTCCCCTCCCCCGTGGGCCAGTGTCCCCCACCCCATGTCTATCCGTGATGTGGCTTACACTCCAGGACATCTGGTGGCTTCTGGGGATGAGCCTGGAGAAGAACTCTGAAAAGGTAAGATTTCTTTCCCATCCAATCACATTCCAAAAGGAGAGTCTGGGCCAGGGCTGCGCATGGCGCAGCCACTGGGCACCCCAGAGGCGGCGCTCCGGCTCCTGCACTGTCCGCCTGGCACAGCGTGACTCCAGGACGGTGTCGGGGCCCTGCAGCTGAAGCGCCTGTGGACTCTGGAAGCAGGAGGGGCAGCCCTCAGCTGTCATCGTGCCACGTGTCAGTGAAGGGCACCTCTGCAGCGGGCGTGAGGGAGGGCAGGGTTCGGACCAGGCCTCGGCGCCCTCGGGGAGGCCAGGGCCGGGCTTCCTGCCTGCTGTGACTCGTGGGACAGATGAGGGCTCGCCGAGCTGGTGTCAGGCGGCGCCTGCCCCAGCTCCCAGCACACACGGCACACTGTCTCTGTGCGTGGGCGTCTCCTGGTGCTGGGTGCGGAAGAGGTGCAGGCCCGTGGGCTCGGGCTCCCCCACGGACTCCAGCCTGATGCTGCCCGCCTTGCGCCGCCCATGTGGTCAGACCTCCCGCAGCTCCCTGAGGCGGTGGGAACACGGACGGCGAGTGTGCGGCGCCCGCGTACGCGCAGGCCCCGTGAGGGCGGGGCAGGGAACCCTGCGCCCGACGACAGGGTTGGGCACCAGGGGCTGCCCGCCTGGCCGAGCTGGCATCGCCTGGGACCTTTTCAGTAACTGATTTGTTCACAGGCTCTGGGGAGGGGTCAGCGTTGGGGGGGCCGCTGGTTGGGGTGCACGGGCCTCACTCTTCAGGCAGCATGGCTCTGCACCACTCAGCAGACGGGGCCTGGCGGGCTCAGCTGGGTGGCGGGCTCGCGGGAGGTGGCTGGTGGTGGACACGGGCACGCGCAGCCGGTCCGTCAGCTCCCGCTCACCCCTCTGGAGACCCCGAAGCCACCACAACCGTGAAACTCTGTCCCTCCCGTTAGGGACTCTCACTGCTTCACTGCCCTATACTTATTTTGTTTGCATAAACGTTCTGACGGTGTCTGACCATGTACAGCTGTATGTAAAAAGTTCGTAGCTTTGGTCTCAGCGCCCTTAGGAGAGGAGCGCGAGGGGCACTTCGCGTGATGAGTCCAGGGAGACCATGTGTGCATCACACACGCGGGGGCGACGGGAGCGGGAGCGGGAACCCCCCGACCTTCCCCGGGGCCCGGGGCCTCTCCCACCTGCTGCCGCCTCGGCTGGAATTTCTTCACTGAGGCGGGTCATGAAAATCGGGCTTGACCTACCACCGAGTCTGCGTCTGCACCTGGGGGTGCAGATGGCTCCCCAGCTGGAGTACCAGAAGCGCTCAGCGGAGCCTCACGCCCCGCCGGCAGCAGGCTGGGTCTGGTTTGTGAGAAGTCAGCTCCGGATGTAATGTTTTGACTGATTTCGGTGCGTCTTCTCGGAGCACATGGCGACGTGGGAAGCAATCGCCGCCTCCGTGGTGGAGCTGGAGCTGTTTCACGGCTGGGACGACGCGACAGCCGGAGGTGACAGCGCTGCCGTGTCGCCCGTGTGTCTGACTGTGTCTGATGCTCAGTTCCTCGGATGGCAGATGGAGACCAGGACGAGTGACACATTAAACAAACGGCAGCAGCCAAGTGCCTCGTGGACGCGTGGGGCCTGCCGCGTAGCTCGGGACTCCGGCTCAGCCGCCTGTGCCGCGTTCCGGGGTCCGCATCGGAGACGCTGGCCAGAGGCCGGGAAAGCACCCCGCCCAGCAGCCCGAGGCGGACTCTGAGGGCCCCCAGCCCAGGGGAAGGACGCAGCGCCCTTGACTCAGATGGCGCTGGGCACATCCTGGAGGGGATGAGCACTTGCACACGCCACCCCAAGCCCACAGGTGAGTGAGCCCCTCGAACGGGGGCGCGCTGGGGCCCCAAGGCCAAAGGGCGGTGCAGTGGAAAATGCGGGTGCCAGACTCCGCCCAGGTTGCCAGGGCTCCCCTGCAGTTCGAGGCCGAGCCGTGGGTCTGTGGCAGTTGGGGCGTCATCCCCACGGCCAGTGAGTCCCCACAGCTGCTGGAGGCCCCGGGTGTGTGGGGTGCAACGGCCTGGGGGGCCCGGGCAGAAGCGTGTCCCAGCCCTTCAGCTAGCAAGAGGCCAGGACTTTCCAACCCAAGCCTCACACACAACAGCTTCCTAAAGCCACCGCTGCCACCGCAGCAGCCAGAGCGTGGTGAGCGCTCACCGAGCCCTTCACACGCGCGGCCTCGCCTACCCTTCACAGCCCTGGGACGTGGGCATATTACCCCCACTTTGCCCACGCTCAGGAGTTCGGTGCTTGTTCCAGGTCACGTGGCTCTACCCCTCCTCCCTGACTCAAGCTCAGGCCCACGCCTTCCCCACCTCTAGGCTGCTTCCTCCATGGTCTCGCCTTCTTGACCTTTGGCCCCAAGCCCTGTTTCCTCTGGAGCAAGGCACTTGCTGTGGCCGCACCCAGTACCCAGGTGTAGGGTCCGGGGTGCCCATGGTCCCTGTGGTTCTAGGAGGAGGGCGAGAGGACCGGGTCGGCTTGACTTGGGTGTGGACGGGTGTGGAGGGAGCACGTGTGTCGCGGGGCTGTGTGGAACAGAGGTGTGCTCTGGGAGGCGACACCTGCGGATGAACTGCGGGCTGGGGTAGACAGGCCCTGAGGCGCAGGCCAGGAGCTGGCTACACTTCCGCTCCCCACTGCTTAGCACCGGGCTGTGCCCGCTGAGTCTAGTCCCCGTGCCCAACGGCACCAAGATCGCCATCGGTCACCCAAGGGCTC
This sequence comes from Macroglossus sobrinus, assembly GCA_004027375.1. NCBI lineage: Eukaryota > Metazoa > Chordata > Mammalia > Chiroptera > Pteropodidae > Macroglossus > Macroglossus sobrinus. The sequence goes on along the minus strand of PVKZ01004261.1, from coordinate 79,590 downwards.
GGGATCTGGCCTTTGCCTCTGTGCTGACAGGCCTCCTAGTCCCCAGGAAATGCAGGGCCCAGGACAGACTGGGGTCCACTCAGCGAGGCCCGCAGCATTCAGGTTCTGCTCACGACTGCCGTGGCTCTGAGACCTGGCACTCTGCGCAGGCGCGGGGACCACCGGGGCCTTCCTGCGCGGACGGGTGTGCGCGTGCGCAGTGCGGGGGTCGGCTGCAGGACCGGGACCGGGTTCCTGTGGGTTCATCCCTGTCCCGGCCTGGGGCCCACACCGGGCCACACGCAAGGCCCAGGACCAGGCTCCTCTGGAGGTTCTGATAACAGGGACCTTCCTGGGGCCCTGAGGTTGGGGGTAGGTGGGCTGGGTCTGCAGGAGAGGCGGGTCTCTTCGGGCCTGACCTGGCCTATTCCGGTCCAAAGCCCTGGCTGAGTCATCTGATGGTGACACAGAGGAGGCTACGGGATCGTCAGCCCCCAGTTACTGAGAGTTGACCAGACACGTCTTTCCAAACATATCCCGTTCACCAGACCCCACAACGCTGCCCACGAACGCTTGCTTTCCCGTTTGCGAAGTAAGACACCGAGGCTCAGTGTGTGCCCCAAGATCAAACAGCGGCCAGCTCCCGACCCGGGTCCCGACCCGCAGCTCCCGCAGAGCCGACCCAGCGCCGGGCCAGGCGGCCTCCGAGGCGGCGGTCTGCGGACAGCGGGCAGGAGGCCGCGCCGGGCCGCGCCGGGCCGCGGGGCTGGGACACGCGGGTCCTCGCCCCGGCCTCAGCCCCTCCGGGCCGCGCCGCCGTCCCCGCTCCCCGGGTTCCCGCTCCCGGTCCCTCGGTCCTCCGGTCCCCCCCGCTCCCCGGCCCCGCCCCGCCCGGGTTCCGCGCGCGCGGGGCGTGTCCTCGGGCGGAAGGCGCAGGCGCAGGCGCACTTCCGGCGGCGGCGCCCATGGCGGGGTGAGCGGCGGTGGCAGCGGGGCGGGGTGCGCATAGGTCGCTGGTCCTCGCCCGGACCTGGGCGGCCCGGCGAGGTGACAGGATGCGAACACGACGCCAAGAGGCGCGACGCTCCGAGGAGCGACGGCGGGCGGGAGAGGACGGGGCGGAGGCGGGGCCTGTGGGGGGGCACCGCGCGCGGGGGCCGGCGCGGGGCTCCGGGAAAGGGGGGTCGCTGCGGCCGACCCCGGGGCGTGGGACGGGGGGTGGCGCTGGCGGGGGTCAGCCGGCCAGATCGGGTCCCCGTCCCCGAGCGCTGAGGGTGGCTCCGGCGCCGAGCGCCGCTCTGCCGCTTCCCGTGAGACCCCTGGGCCTTGAGAGGCTCCCGAGCCACTGCCCCCCCGTCTTGGCAGCCGTCTCTGCTGAAGGGGCTTTGGCCGGTTGCCGAGGGGAGAGCGATAGCTTTTTCTCATGAGGACAAATGGATCGGACCCGGTTTGTAGGTGTGGGAGTTCAGGGAGGGGAGGAATGGCTGGCTCCGGGCCGCCCACGAACTGTTGAAACCCCAGTTTTGCCAGAGACGTGGAAATGGCCTTTCACCTGTTCACGCGGGCCGGCTTCGCTGGGTTAGGAGGCGCGCAGCTCAGGCTCTGCCAGCCCTGTGCTCGGGGACTAAGCAAGGCAAGGACCTGCCCTGTGAGCTTGTCCCCGTCTGGCAGAGCCCTGTGGAAATTGGGACCAGGATAGAGAACGGTAGGGAGCACTGGTACCCACTACTGGGAAGGCTTGGTGGCTGCCAGCAGAGTGACTCTGACGTCTCCATCCTGTGTCCTAACATGGCCATCCCTGTGTGTGTGTGTGTGTGTGTGTGTGTGTGTGTCCTACGCTCTTATAAGGACACTAGTCCCAGTGGGTCAGAACCTCATTTTAACTCAATTACCTCTTTAAAGACCAGCCACATTTTGAGGTTCCGGGGGTTAGGACTTCAACATACAAATTTGGGGAAGCTACAGGTCAGCCCATAATAACCTGCACTCTGGCTGGGGTCTTAAGTTGCCTCCCCTTTCGGGTCTCTGTGCCCCATCTCTATGAATGCCTAGGTTGCAGCAAGCCTTCCCCCACCCCCCCAAAGTCGTGACCTGTGGATCTATGCAATGCCAGCCTGCCCGCTCCCTTTCTCATCAGGTCCTGGAAACTGGTGTGTGCCTTTCGGCGTCAAAGCTTGCACACCGCCGGCCGTCACTACAAGGCTAGGACCGGCGCCGAGCACCTGTGGCTGACGCGGCACCTGAAGGACCCGTTTGTGAAGGCTGCGAAGCTGGAGAGCTATCGGTGTCGAAGCGCCTTCAAGCTTCTGGAGCTGGACGAGAAGCACCAGATCCTCCGGCCTGGCCTCCGGGTGCTGGACTGCGGGGCGGCTCCTGGCGCGTGGAGCCAGGTGTCTGTGCGGAGAGTCAACGCTGCAGGCACAGGTGGGGTCTCCTGCTGCGCTTAGGGCCCCCGTGAGTCTGTGCACGTGAGCCACCTGCCCTCCGCCAGAGAACTCGGAGCGGTTGAGCCACTTTCTCAAGGCACAGGTGTCTCAACTGCTTGCTTAGTCGTAACAATAAAAATAGGACACTGGCATTTTCACAATGAAAAACAAGGTGGAAAGGTATAATGACAATTTAAGCCACCTCGAGTGATACCACATTAACGTCCGTGGAGAATGTTTTTGCACACGTACTGCCATACACACGTTCTTTTCAAAATGCTGTCACACCCGTCTCGCTGACTTAGAGCCTGACGGAGCTCCTCTTTCATGTCCTGGTATGTTGACATCTGTCCATGACAGTACCGCCGACTCGCCCTGGAGGCGTCCAGGTCCCGGACCCCGAAGCCCTGAGTGTCCTCAAGGTGCTGCTGGGGCTCCAGGCTCTCCACGCTGGCGAAACCCGAGGGACTCAGCTTTTGTCTCTTGTGTGTGTGACGGTTTTGTCAGAGGTTCTCTATAGAAAAACGTTTCCCCCGATTAACACACAGATAAACCCACGACCCACACGACTTGGACAGCCCCGCCCTCTCACTTGGCGGTGTAGCGCTCCAGCGTCTCACCGGGGCTGCTTTCGGGTCCCTGGCTGGTGAGCCCCGTGCTGTGGCGGGCGTCCATACCGCCTACATTTCCTGCTGTAAAGTCAGGGTGCTGCACACACTAGTATTATGTGACATGGGACAGTTTACAGAGCTCTCTCCCACCTTGGAATGGGGACAGTTGTGCCATTTTCCTAATGAGAAGTTTGAGGTTCAGTGACCTGCTGAAATTGCGGAGTGGGGCTGCGCCCCCCGGGTCCATGCATCAGCCCACACACGGCTGGGATGCCTCAGGGGCTGGAGAACAGCTTAGTTTTTTATCTTTTAGCTCAAATATTTATGGACCAAGTGAATGAATTTGTGTCAGAAATGTAAGTTCTTCTGCCATTACTGAGTCTATCCATGGACCTTATAACAGCTGATTTCAGTGGTTTCCTGTTCCCCTAAAGTGGCAGAAGCAAACTGTGTGGTTTCTTTTTCTCCCAGAAGTTGCAAAATTACACCCAGAGCCATTTGCCTTTAGTGGACACCTCCCAAGGTAACGTAAGGGATGCTAAAGAGCACAGGTGCGTGACGTGAGACATCAGATGTGGCACTTAACAGCTGAAAATGGAGAGTTTCGACCTTGCAAAAATTAGGTACTCTAGACTTCCAATCTTTATATAGAAATAAAACACCCATTTCCCCCCTTTCCCTGTGGAACACCCTTTTTACTAAACAGACTGAACTAGCAAATCCGTGGTTTTACCCTTAACCCTGACACAGCAGAACAAAAGCCCTCGGTGTAGGGAAGTGATGCGGAGGGGATGCCAGGGCTTGGGAAGAGGGGGACTCTGAATAGGGGTGCAGCCTGAGAGGAGGGGGAGGAAGACATCAGTCGTGCGGGCATAAAGTCTTGCTTTGGGTAAGGTGACATCTTTTATTTCACAATTGGTGTCACTCAACTACGAGCAAGGCTGCAGTTTTTGGACCTCATCTTGCTTCTGGCCCTTCCCCCGTCTCGGCTTGTCTCTAACAGCTTCTCCATGGAAGGAAACTGGATTAGGCTGCAGGGGTGGATTTGTTGCTCTATATAAACTAGCGCATCACTTTCTACTTTATCAAAAAGAGCACTGAGATGAGACTCCTCAGGGAAAACAGCCTCGGGGAACAATGTGAAGTCAGAGTCAAGTCACCTTTCGTTCTGGGACAGTCACTTTGCTGCTCTGGGCCGGTTTCCTCAGCTGTGGGACGCAGGACAACCCCCCCCCCCCCATGTGCTCTTACAGGGTGTACAGAAAGTGCAAAAAGACCTGTGTCCACAGTATTTGCACATGGGCTTCTCCTTGGTCCTATTTTATTACTTTGTTGCATGTATTTGTGTGAATATTCAGGGTGTAAATAACTCACCATTTCTTCCTTAGAGCCCAGCACTCCTGTTGGTTTTGTGCTCGGAGTCGACCTTCTTCACATATCACCCCTGGAAGGAGCAACTTTTCTGTGCCCTGCTAATGTGACTGACCCGGGAACCTTCCAGAGAATCCGAGAACTGCTTCCCGGTGGGAGAGCAGACGTGATTCTGAGTGACATGGCACCCAATGCTACAGGGATCCGGGGCCTTGATCACGACAGGATCATTGGCCTGTGCTTGTCCCTTCTGGACATGGCTCCCCACATCCTGCACCCTGGGGGAACGTTCCTTTGTAAAACCTGGGCTGGGAGTCAAAGCCGCCTGTTACAGAGGAGACTGACGGAGGAATTCCAGAACGCGAGGACCGTGAAACCTGAAGCCAGCAGGAAAGAATCATCAGAGGTGTACCTCTTGGCCACACAGTACCGAAGGGCTGCGAAAGACTGAGGTTTCTCCGGGCAGCTCTGGTCCTCGTCGCTGCAGATGTGGGCTGCGTGCTTTCCTGAAGTGTGGCTGGGGAAGTCCCAGCTAGATCTGTGATGCATCAGGCGGGACAAGCGGGGGGCTTTTTTAAATCAAAAGATGGGACAAAACTATATTCAGTGACCATGATAGATGATAAAAAAAACAGACCGAGGGAAGGATAAAAATGACGGCACTGAGGCACAGCTGGAGAGACACACACCTCGTGTCCCTCGCTCATCTACAGACTGTGAGCTAATTACAGAGAACGGCTTTCCACCGTTGTCCCAAGGACACGACACACAGTTTCCAGTTCTTACAGGCTACACAGTGTCACGTAGAAAAACCTGAAATTTCAATCTGGGGATTAATTTCCATCTCTGGTGAATGATCTGGAAACATCCATTCTTCGAGCAGTGAGAATTCCCAGGGCAATTAGGGAAGATGAGGTATGAATTTATGCGTGGGGTGGTGCGCTTTGTCTTCTGCTGGAGATGCACGCTGCTGTACTCCAGGCTCCCCAGCCCGTAAAGGTAATTGCCAAAGCAAGCAGTGGTGTGGTGTGTTCATTTGTTCCCTTTCGCTCTTCCAGGAGCTTGGTGCAGCTTTATGAGACAGTAAAGATTGTGTTATCTTAAGGGATTTTTATGCGTTTTTTTTTTTTTAATTGACTGGTTTCCTCAAAGCCATTTCCAGGAGGCACGCTCATCCCTCCAGAAGGGTTTATTAACTGTCAACACTGATTGAATCCCAAAGAGCAGTGGGGGAAAAGGTACCTCGGAGCTTCCCTCAGGGTGCTAGGGCTTAGTTCATCTGCCTGGAGTAGGCTGCAGGCGGGAGTTTTTTCTTTTTCGGTTGCACTCAGTTAAGTCCAGAGAACCCTGGTGTCCTACCTGCACCACAGGCTCCCCGTCCCCAGCCCATTCGTTCCGTCCCACACAAACTTCTCTTGTCCTCTGGAAGAAGGGAATCCAGTGCAGACCCTGGCCGTGTAGCCCTGGTGGGGCGGTGCAGAGAAGAGGAGGAGATGGAATTGAAAAACCGAGTGGGACATACATATTATTTAAAAGTCTATTAACATTATCAAGTTGAAGTTTAAATATTAACATCATGTATATGATGTGACAGCATATAGTGTATATTACACTTCTATTAACATGACAATAGTTAATTTAGGTATATCATAATTTGTTATATATTAGCTACAATACATAATATAAAATACAATTACAAGAACTACAATATTGTAATGGCATGATTAATTATAATATATAGTAACTATACGTCATGTAACCTGGTCCCGGGCAGACCGAGGCTGCAGTCGTTCCGGGAGGGGCCCGCTGTGGGGTGTCCGCACGCCGGAGCACGGGGCCCCCACGTCTCACAGGGCAGCTCCAGCAGCGCGGTATTTTGCTTGCCCCAGGGGGCCCGAGGAAAGTGGAGGCACGCACCGCATCACGGAGGTGCGGTGCTGGCACGCTCCGGGGGCGCGCGCGGCCGAGCCTGAGGACGGTCGGGCCCCGGAGGCCCCGCGTGGAGCCGGGGCAGCCCCCGGGCCCGCGGGCCGGCCCTGGGTTCGGGTCCTCGCGGAGCGACGCCCCCGGCGCGGGCGGACCCGGCGCCGGCGCGGAGCCCCCAGCCCCGCAGCGCGCAGCCATCAGCGCGCAGCACCCGGCCCCGCGGCCGGCCCCGCCCAGCTCTCGCGAGAGCGCGGCCCGACGTCTCGCGGCGCGCGGCGCGGGCGCGGAGGGAGATCCGAGCGACGGGAGCGGCGGCGGCGGCGCCGGCGGCCTGACGGGGCGGTTGAGGTGAGGATCGGGTCGCGGGCGGACGGCCCGGGGGCTGGCGGCGCTGGGCCGGGGGCCGGGGGCCGGGGCCGGCGGGCGCGGCGGCTCTGAGGCCCCCCGGGCCGCGCGCTGAGGTGGAGGCGGGCGCCGCCCCCTCCGGCCCTCGGGCGGGACCCCGCGCCCCCCGGGCGCCCCGCTCCGCGCCGTCCTCCCGGGCCCGGGCCGGGGCCGAGCCCCAGCTGCCCTCCGCATCCCCGCGCCCCCGCCCCCCGGCTCCTCGCTGGCCGGCGTCCACGAGGGTCGAGGGGCGCCGCGGAGGAGTGGGGCGCGGCTCTCCCGAGACTGTCCGGGGGCTCGGGGGGGGGTGGCCTTGCCCGGAGGGCCGCGCTTCCGGTGCCACCTGTACTTTGTGTCCCCCGCCGCCCCGATCCCCGATCCCCGGTGGCGCCGAGCGCGGTGGTCGCTGCACCCTGTCACCCGGCTCTGCGCGCGGGGCGGGGCCTGCGGCCACCTCCGCCCCCCGCGCGGTGGCGCCGCTGGTGCGGGCTGCTGCGCTGCTGACTGACCGACCCCCTGTCACCTGTTGCGGGTTCCGCACCCATCCCGTCATCCTGTCGCCGAGACGATCAGGGCAGCGGGGCGCCAGTGGCTTTGGACTCGCGGCCGCGGGCGTCTCAGGGCAGATTCCGCCGTGGGCTCGCGGCAGCTTGAGTCTCTCTCGCATGGAGAGGGTGGAGCTTGAGCTGCCGCCGTGCTGCGCTGCGCTGCGTGCGTTCCGGAGCTTAGTGCCGGGCCTACCGGCGCTTTCCGGTCTCGTGTGTGGCACGCGTCCCTTCTCACAGGCATGGCTTCTTGGCAAGGCGACGGATGTGTTTGTTGGCTAAGTTTCCTATCGTGGGAACGCGCGGCCCTACTCCGATCTTGGCAAGTGGACTAGCTTTGCAGCCCCCTGCCATGCCGGCCTGTGTGTGCGGGCTCCCAGCACCGGGGGTGCCCCTCCTGTTCTCTCTCCCCGTCCCTTCTCCATTTATAGCAGGAACGCGAGCGGGGAACAGCTCCGCTGTGCGGGGGTGGGAGGGATGGCCCATCCCAGACCGGGGCCCTGCGGGCACAGTGCACGGTTCTTGTTAAGTGGGAAATTCAGAATCAAACTAAGATTCCTTCCTTCCTTCCTGTTTGTTTCTGGGTGGGGCGTTGGTGTTTCAGTCTAATACTTAGGGGAAAGCAGTGAGAGCTAGATTTTCCTAAGAGGAAAACAGCACCAGGAGGAATTCACAGCTTTGGGCTGTTAACTGGGACACTCCCCCATTTCTGCTGGGCAGGGTTGGTGTGAGGCCACGATAAGCACAGGTTTGGAGGTGCGAGTTCTTTGCTGCTGCTTGTCCCCAGCACTTCATGCATTGGCTCGAGGCGTACACTCGGCCGTTAGAGCCAGATAGACCCAGGTTCCAGTCTCAGTTCTATAACGTTTTGAAGCCTTATTTTATGTCATCTCTAAAATATGTGTAAAAAGACCTAATTCATCCACCATGGTGAAGGCTGAGATGTCATATGTCAAATTACAAGCAGAGTGATAGACTGTGTGGCAGCAGTCGCACCATCTGCCTCTGACAGACTTCTAGGCACTGTAACCTTCACAACCACTTTGCAAAGTAAGTTTTATCATCCCAATTTACAGCTGAGGAAACTGAGGCTCACGGAGTCTTGGTGCCACTGAATGCTGCACACCTTTCTTTCTGGCACCCGGTTGACAGCAGTAGTACTTCACCGATGGCATTGTTAGCAGCAGCGCTGTGGTCGTCGTCATCCTTACGGCCACTGTTCCGTGCTGTGGTTCTGATTCCCGGGAGTGAGGCTGTTTTGGATGCCTACGTGGGAGGGGTGCCCCCGGACTGCTGACCGTCTTCTTCTGGGAGCTGTCTGTCTGTCCTGCGGGGTGCAGGTCACCGTTCTGACAGCGGCTTGGTGGCGCATTGCTTTTTGTGCCTCCATTTCTTCTCTGGTAAACCAGCAGCATGGGCTCCGCTTACCCCTGCAGAACGTGGTTATTTTAAGGGCTCTGAGAGAGCGCTGGCGGTGCGGGGGCGCCTCTGGGCAGCTGGCAGAGCTGACGCTGTGTGGAAGGGCTTGCTGTGACCCCTGCCCTGTCTTCCTCCAGAAGGGACGTGGCCATGGAAGACCTGGGGGAAAACACCACTGTCCTGTCCTCCCTGAGGTCTTTGAACAACTTCATCTCTCAGCGAGTGGAGGGAGGAATTGGACTGGGTGTTCCCACGTCTGCCCAGGCGTCTCTGCAGATGCAGTACCAGCAGAGCATGCAGGTGAGTGCCAAGTGCTGGGACAGGGGGCTCTGAGGGGAGACACCTGTCCTTAGGCGGAGCCTCTTCAAGTTGCATATAGTTCAGAAGTGTGACATGTGTTGGGGGCTCTTGAGTGAAGACTCCTGCCCTTAGATACGGTTCAAATTCCGTATACAGCGGGCCCTCGAAAAACGTCGTTTCGTTTCTTAGGTTGATGAGATGCCGTGGGAACTGAACTGTCGTTTGTGTCAGTTTATGGTAAAATTGGTTTTATTATCCGTCGTTTCACTCCAAGTTGCAGAGCGTGTGGGTGACATTAAGTGAGGACTTACTGTAGGTGAGGCAGGCTCACGGGCACTGGTGATGGGGACGGAAAGCTGGACTGCCTGGGAGCACGACCACCAGTTGCCCAGCCAGCTGCTGGCTCCCTGGAAGGCTGTGTTAGGTTCTTGGTCAGCCTGGCGGGAAAGCCAGGGTAGCGAGCAGAGGACTGGGAGAGCAGACATCTCAGACCTTGTGGGAACCATTTCCAGATCTTGGCTTCAGTTTGCCATCGGTGATTTTTACGGTTTTATTCTGATGGTTTGGTATTTCACTGTGTTCTAAGTCCTTGGCAGTGCTAATGGTAGATGCGGTTTAAAGGGGTCCGGTCTCCTCAAGGATTTCCAGCTCCAAAGTGTGGGCTCAGTCCCGGTTGGGGCAGAGATCACGGGGCCCGCCCTGGGAGGGAGCGTGGGCTGCAGCCTTGCCCAGGACCACTGCATCAGGCGTACCTGACTCCCTGCTCGCGTTCCCCCTGCCTCGTCCACCGGCGTGTGCTGCTGGAGCCATCCCACGGTCGCGTCCTGTGCCAGGCGTGGTTTTCTGCTGCTCTGGGTGCCCGGGCGGGACCGAGGCTGGTGTCCTTGCGTGTGTTCGTTTGCTGAGTAATTGAATTCCCTTCCGTTTGTTAGTGGACTAAGCTGCTGCCCTTTGTTGGCAAAGACTGTTCTTTGTTCTAAAATTAGGTCTTTTATTTTTGTTTTAGGTGTTGAAACACTTATGAAATGATGCTGGTAATATACTTTTTAATAAAATGATGCTGGTAACATAGTTTTTTTAAATTTGATCCTTGCTCACTGGTCTAAAAATGTTATTTTATTGATGCAAATGCCTGGGAACTTTAGGCCTGTCAGGACTATGGACTCTAGAATTTTGGAGGTCCCCAGTTCTTACTCAGCTAGTGCTATGGGGGTGTCCCCAGGAGAGGGGTCAGTGGATGAGTGGCAAAGCCAGAGTGAGCTGGTTACAGTCATGCTACCCAGGTACCTGCCTCAGGGCCCTGACCTGTCCTAGGACTTCCGCCAGTGGTTCTGTTTCCTGCCGTGCACCCCCATCCAGCCTGGCAGGGAGGAAACTGGGAGCACTGCAGGTCTGGGGAGCCTGGGAGCAGAGATCAGTATTTCTTGCCCACCATCCCCATCCCCCTTCCTTTTTTTTTCCTTAAGGTTCCTGTTTCTGTTTGAGGGTCTTATAAATTCTGCTACACATCAGTGTTTGTATAAACATAAAGATGTTTCACTGTCTTTCAAATACACTTGACGTTTGAGGACGATGTGGCCCATGGACCCCTGTCTCTGGGACTTATGGTCCCTGTGTGGCCGTGTGCCCTGGTGCTGGGGTCCTGCACCCTTCGGAGCAGCTGGGCCCTAGCTGTAGATAATAGAGCGAGATTAGGAAGGGCAGTGAGTTTGGTGGACTAGGGTTAGGAACCTCCAAATGTTGACAGGTGGAATTGAGATGAGAGAAAATATCGGAGGGGTGAAGGATGTGTGCACTTAGGCCCCCAAGGAGCGTGAGGGCAGGGGTGGAGAAAATGCCTTTTCCCTGGCTGGGATTTCTCACTCTTGGCCGTTGACATTTTGGGCTGGATCATTCTTTGTTCTGCAGGACTTTCCTGTGCATCAAAGGGTGTTTAGCAGCATCCCTGACCTCTACCCTCTGGATGCCAGTAGCACACAGACACTGCATGCTCTCTTGTGACAGTCAGCCGTGTTTCTGGCCAATGCCGAGTGTCCCCGATTGAACCAAGAACCACTTGCTCTAGTCCAGTGCTTCTTAAGCTTTACTGTGCACGTGAACCCACGAAGAATATGATTAAAGGGAAGATTCTGATTTGGTGTTCCTGGGGTGCGGCCCGAGTCTCTGCATGTTTGCCAAGTGCCCTGTAGGTGTGTGTCCTGGACTGAAGACCGTTCTTGGAGTGGTCAGGCACTAGCCCACCTGAGGAAGAGGCCCTTACAGTCAGCGAGGCCCTTCAAGGCTTGAACTCGCCTTTATCTACCTGCCCTCTGTGGGAAATGGACTTAAGATGACCCTTGGTGGGCCACACACTCTCCATGTAATCAAAGATTTTGCAGATATAACTAAGATCTCAAATCAGTTAATCTTAGGATAGAGAGTGTGACCTAATCAGGTGAACCTTTAAATTCTGGATTGAGAGATCAGGCTGAGAGGTCAGAGATACAGAGCAGGAGAGGGGTCCACATGTGGGTGCTTCTCCCTGCTTGGCTTTGGAGCTGGCAGGGAATGGGCCCCAGTAAGGGCCCAGCTTCTCCAAAGGGTTCAGGACCCCAGCTCCAGGGCACACCACTGCCTCTAGAATCTACAGCAGTTGGTGGCTGACAGTCAGCAAGGAAGTGGACCTCAGTCGTAGAGCCATGTGAGTGTGGAAGAGAATCCTGGCTCAGATGAGGACACAGCCCAGCCGACTGTTGAGTTGGGCCTGTGTGACTCTGCTCAGAGAACCTGGCCGCGTGTGTCTGGCCTTCCAACCGGCAGGATTGACAGCTCACATCACGGGTGTTGCACACGGCTAGGTTTGCTCATCTGTTACACAATGGGAAACTGATAGGCCTTCCTTTTTAAAATGAGCCTGCACACTGTCATCTTAAAACATACCCCTCTCTTCTCCTTTGTCATCTTCTCTGTGCTTGCTGCCTCCCTGGGGTCATCGCCCATCCAGGGACCCAGCTGCTTCTTCCCCGGGGCTGAGCACGGGCCTTGTTGGGGGCAGGTGCCCAGTGAGTGGATGTTGAATGAGCCACTTGCTTGTTGGACACAGCTATTGAGGATTCTGTCTTTCCTTTGGGTGTGACCGGGTCAGTTGGAAGAGCGAGCAGAGCAGATCCGTTCGAAGTCCCACATCATCCAGGTGGAGCGAGAGAAAATGCAGATGGAGCTGAGTCACAAGAGGGCTCGAGTGGAGCTGGAGCGAGCAGCCAGCACCAGTGCCAGGAGCTACGAGGTAGGTTCGGGCTGGCCGGCCCCTGGAGTGCGGGGGCTGTGCGCTGCCCCTGCCAGCTGCGCCGGCCGCGGCCTGCCTGCTCTGGCCACAGATGACCCCGTGCCTGACTCCTCCAGGAGGGCAGCACGGGTGCTGGCGGGCATTCCTCTCTGCTGGGCCTCCTGGTCTCTCCCTCCCTCCGGGAGAATCGGAATGCAGACCTGGCAGAAATACCAGGTTGCACGGGGGTGACAGGCTTAGAAAGTCACCAGGTTTCATAGGGGTCTTGGATCCAGGTTGCATCTTGCTCAAGTGGCTATAGAGCCTCAGAGCAAAGAGCCCCAGTCTTGGGGGCTGCTTCATCCTGCCCCGGGCTCACCCACGGTAGGCTGGGAACGTGCAGCCCCCGTTACCCCGGAGGGCTAGGTTTTCACTTTGCATGTAAATCCCTTGCTTCCTTGGCTTTGATTAAGAGCACTTTGCAGGGTTTTCAGGAAATGCTGATGAGAGCGGAAATGCTGCCAAGATTCGGGCAGAGCGTCAGACCACAAAGCCTCCGGCCCCTGCTTTCCCTGTAGGTGGATGTCTGGCCGCATTCTTCCTTACGTGGCACATGTGCATGCTTTACTAGTCTCTGTAAAAATAGCTGGGGTCTTCAAAAATAGCCAGGGTCTGCTCATTGGGTGTATTTGAACTTGGTGTGCAGTCTCCTGGCTGTGGTGCATTGTGAGGGCCCAGGAGCCCAGAGATGCGGTTTGCGTTGGCCCTGGAACTGCCCACGTGGTGTTGCCCTGAGGTGGGGCCCTCGCTGACGTTCTAGGTTGGCCTCGGAGGGGCAGTCCCGGGGGAACCAGTGGGAAGCAGGAGGGAGAGGCCTTGGGAATCTTGCAGGTATCAGAGTGCCCTTACTAGGGACAGGGAGGTAGGCACGGGGCCACTGGACTGTGGGGACCTTGGGGTTGGTGGCACAGCCTGGCGCTCTTGGAATTTCTCTTGGCCATGAGTCCCTTGAGGACAGGGCCTGTTCTGACTGCCCTGGATCTCCAGTGTCCAGCACAGGCTGTGCCACCTTTAAGGTGCTCAGAAAGCGTTTGAACAAGAGGGGGACGCTGCATGTCTTTCTCGGGAAAATCCAAGTGTGCGGGGCTGACTGAGCTTAATCCTGGGCCTCCCCGAAGGCCTGTCCTTCCCTGCCGCAGACACTGCTGCAGGGAGCCCGGGGGCCATCTGAGCCCGTGGTTTTCACATTGCTCCTTGGAGTCTTGGGCATCTCTAGTGGCTTTTCAGGGGCCAACAGTTTGGCAGTGAGTGGGGAGGACAGGTGGCTGGAAACACCTGTTAGGTGCTGAGATGTTGGTGTCGGGGACTTGGCTGGGCGGCCCCACGTGTGCGCAGGACAGGCAGCCCGAGTGCAGAGGCCACGTCTGTCCCTGTGGAATGTGGACTGGGCCCTGCGCAGCCCGAGGGCCTCACTCCCGCATTGTGGAGGGTGCCGGGCTGCACGGCCTGGTCTGAGCGCTCGCTCTGAGCAAGGCTGGCCCTGAGACTACCGGGTGGCCTTGGAGGGAGCGTCTGTATCTCAGTTTCCTGATGAGAGAGGTCAGAGGTCAGCGGTGTTCGGCTCCCCATAACGATTCACGGCCTTTGCCTCCAGGACTCTGGCTCCCACTCTGTGGTCCCTTTGCTCCTTGTGCTGAGAGGAATGATCTCAGTGGCCGAGTCAGCCTTGACGACCCCCAGGGATCGTCAGAGCGAGGAGTCTTAGTTCTGTGTCCTCCTTACCAGCCCAAGCCATGCTGCCCTGAGGGCACGCGCACAGGGTGCATCTGAAGGTTTCCGGGCCATCACGCGCCTTCCTGGCAGATGGGGGCCCTGGGTCAGCTGTCCCTGCCTGGTTGGGGCACGTGCTGTGGCGTGTTGGTGGCCGGTGCGTGGGCAGACGGGAGCTGCTGGTACTCCAGAGCACGGAGGCTCCTTTCCAAGGCTGAGTCTGCGTTTGGGATTTCCACTGTCCGTCTCTTCCCTGCAGATGGTCAGGCTGGCAAATGACACTGCGGGACAGTGATCCTAAGTGTCCTCCTGCAGGTCCCGGGGCGAGAACCGTGTGCTGTTGTCCCCACTCCTGGCTCCTGGGCGGGTCTTGTCTGGGCCTCGGTCCTGGCCTGGGGGAGGACGGCTGGGGTTTCCGTGCTCCACCTCGCTCTCACCAGCTCCTCCTCTCTTGGCAGCGCGAGGTGGACCGCAACCAGGAGCTGCTGGCGCGCATCCGGCAGCTTCAAGAGCGGGAGGCGGAGGCAGAGGAGAAGATGAAGGAGCAGCTGGAGCGCAACAGGCTGTGTAAGCAGAGCCTGGATGCGGCCAGCAAGAAGCTGCGCGAGAAGGAGGACGGCCTGGCCGAGGCGGGCGAGGTGAGGGGCGCCGGCCGGGTCCCAGGGCTCCGCCCCCAGAGCAGCGCCGTGTCCGCGTCTGGCTCTCCTCGCACGAGCGCTGCGGTCTGCGTGGTGGCCATCTCAGTGAACAGGTGCACCTCCGGTCTGCGGCTTCCCATTGATACTGGGGCACTGCTTTGGCCTTTGTAGTCCTGATTTCTGATGGTCAATGAGTCTGTTTTTCATCATGTCCAAGTGCTTTGCTTTCTTTTGCGTGCACACACATATGTGTAGCAGGTAGCTTCGTGGGTGCAGCTTTTTTATCTGGGCTCATCTCGAGGAGTGGGTAAAGGGTGCCAGCTCCAGCTGTCTCTGTTGCTTTGTGTGGCTGTGTTGTACTGAGCAGCCGTTGTCGAGTGTTCTCACTCCGTTGTAGCCTCGCCTGTCATGGACGGCGGTATTTTCTGGAACTGCTCCTGCGGTGGGTGTTTTTTCCCCCGAGGATATAAGTAGGTTCTCCTGGATTTGCATTCCTTTGATTATTATCAAGGTCTGTTAGCGTCTGAGAGCATCTTTGAAACCAGAGCACCGATGAACTGCAGCGTCCTCGCTGTCTCTGTCAGTTGAAGGCGGAATGAATTTCAGAAACGGCCCAGACGCCGATGCTGGTGGGACGTGCCCTCTCCTGACCTTGCCGGCGCCTTTGCTGTGCTGCTCAAGATCACAGATGCCTGGAGGAGAGAGGAGATGCCGCTGAAGGGCGCGGGTTGGCGCGGAGCATTAGCATTCATCTCTGCGAGGCTTTCTCGAGGTGGCAGCTTTGGAAGCAGGCCCCAGGTTATTTTTGCCTCGGCGACACTGGAGAGGATGTTAAGGTTGTTCCGACATCTGTCTTCTGACGTGGGTGTTGGCAGGAGAGGAGCTCGGATCGGCCTCCCGCCCTGGGCGAGCTTGCCCGTGCTCCATCCGGGAGGCCCTCCTGGGAGACAAGTCCTGCGCCCTGCCCGGTGAAGGGCACGCGGGGGAGGTCCTCTCCACAGAGGCGGCAGAGACGGTGCCCCGTGGGGCCCAGTGCGGGAAGGTTTTGGCCAGTTGGGACACAGGACCACGTGTGTTACTTTTCACCTCCTCGGAGAAGCTGCCCTTGGTCACCTGGTCTAAAGTCAAAACCCCGCACTCAGCCCCCAAGTGTGTTCTCCGATCGCGGTGCCCTGGTTCCGTGCCCGCTGCTGTCCAGGGTCATCTCATTGGCGGCCTGGCCTCCCCAGCGCTTGTCCTCCCTTGGGGCCGGCCTCTGACCCGTGTGGCGCCGTGTGTGTGTGTGGAGTTCAGGAAGCTTCTGCGTTCGTTGCTAAACGTGGTTTTGGCGCCTGCCTTGTGTCTGGCTCCCCAAGGCTGCTGTGGCCACACTTCCACGTGTTGTGTACGTGATGCGTCTGAGTAGGTGGCCTTTCCTGCGGTTGGCTGGTGTGCTCCCTTCCCCTAGGAACATCCCAAGGGCAGTGCTGGCCCCAGGAGGCCGCCTCGTGGGTGCGACCCGAGCTCAGGGCGGTGGTTCCGCCTGCGCGTGTCCAGTGGGCTCACTGTCCTGGAGGCAGTGCTTCGGGGTGGCCTCCCTGGGCCTCGGCTGTCCTTTTCGACCCCCCCCCCCAGCCTGGGAGGGCTTCAGTCCCCGTGGCATGCTGCGAGCTCCTCTCCGTGCTGCGTGGCTTTCGTGGCGGTGTTCTGGGGACAGCCTCAGTCTCCCGTGTTCGGCTTCTTGGGGTCACTTGGCTGTGGCTCACAGGTGGCATCTTGAGCACATGGCTGGGACAGTGGCATGGCGTGGGGGGGTAGAGGAGAAATCCCAGGCCGAGTGATGAGGGCAGGGTGTGCAGGAAGAGCTGCGCAGAGCGTGCTGGCGACCAGTCCAAGGCGACGGGACGGCCGTGCTGATGCTTCGAGCCAGGGGCTGTCCGGGGGGCATGCGGCCCAGGCCTGTGTGGTTGGCAGCAGTTCTGGCCCCTGAGGCCACTGTCACCATGACCTCGTCTCTCCTGTCAGCTCCTGGGAGATGGGACGTGGGCGTGGGCTGGTGCTCTGGGGCTGGGTCGGGGTGGTGTCTGGTCAGGTGCTCTGTCCCATGCCAGAAGCGACAGGCTTTTGCGAGGGCGTTTGTCCTTTCTGTGCGGGAGGCTCACCTGCCTCCGTGCCCAGCGCCTCACGACGGCGGTCTGTCGTGCTGCTCCTCCAGACCATCAGCGAGCTAAAGGGCAGGATCTCAGAGCTGCAGTGGAGTGTGATGAACCAGGAGATGCGAGTGAAGGACCTGGAGTCTGAGAAGCAGGAGCTGCAGGAGCAGCTGGACTTGCAGCACAGGTGAGTGAGCGTGGAGGCGGGTCTCTGCCCCTGTGCCAGGTGAGCCCGCCACCTCCGCCCTGGAGTTAGTCCGGAGCCTGCAGGTATGTGCTGAGCCGGACGTCCAGTAGTTAGCTGTGCGGACGACCCGGGCTCGTCCCTGCCCTCTGCGCTGTGAGCGCCCAGCCGCCACGCTGCTGTGTGCGCCGAGGCTCTGCGGAGCTACACGTGCCGCACTCCCCGTCCCCGCCTGTCCGGGAACAGACTGAGCCTCTGAGCCCAGGACCGTAAGTGCCGGGACAGAGTGGCCTCTCAGCAGCCTGAGAACGAGAAGAGGGAGCAGACATGGAGAGAGCTTCCGGGGGTGGTGCGTTCGAGCCAGGTGTTCCAGGCCCGCGGGACGTCGCCTGCCGCCGGCGGCAGGTGGGGGGTGAAGGGCAGGCCTGGCAGGAGGAGCATCGAGCAGAGGCACGGGGTGTGCAGGAGCCTGCGGAGGTGAGGGCAGGGGGTTGGTTGCTCTCCCGGAGAACCTGGCCTTTACCTTCGCAGAAGTTTCCCGGGAGAGTTCTGGCCGCTCCGTGGTCGTGGGGGGTGGTCAGTCATGAGTGGGTCCTCAGCTGTGGCTGTACCACGCCGGCCAAAGCTGCAGCTGTCAGTAGCTGTGGGGAAGGAGGGGAACTGGGGGGGGTGCTACAGTGAGGAAGGACCTTATAGGTGGCCTGGACCCGCCCACCCACCGTGTCCTGAGGCGGAGACTGAGGCCATGGAGCCTCTGGCAGGAGCCGGAGTCCAGGATCCTGGGGCCGTCGCTGCAGGGGGTGCCGTGGTGGTGTGAGTGCGTGCGTGGGTGTGCGTGTGTCTACACTGGAGAGCTTTTAGGGCGCGGGTGAGGGGAATTGTCGGCCTCACTACATACCACATTCTGCACATAATACACTTCTCTCTTTATAGGAAGTGGCAGGACGCTAATCAGAAGATTCAGGAGCTGCAGGCCAGCCAGGAAGCGAGGGCAGACCAGGAGCAGAAGGTCAAGGTGCGTTGCTGTGTTTCAGCCCCAGCCCGTGAGCGGTAGGCATCGCGGTGGTCTTGGCCCTCCTGCCACCCGTCGTGTCTGTGACCTGGGGCGTGCTCAGTGGCATTTGGGGACAGTTGTGCCTGTGTCCATGCTCCGTTTATACCGATCATCTCGTCACATGCCGGGACTGTGCTAGCTGCCAGGGCTGCCACGGTGGATTTGGAGCTCGTTTCTCCTCCTGGGAAGTTCACGTGCTAGTGGATGAAGTCTGACAACTGTCACACGAAGGACGTAAACACGAGACGCTCCAGTAGCGATGAGCGCTGTGAAGGTGACAGGAGTAGCTTGGCAAGGTCGTGTGTCTGGAGTGTGACTGAGCTGCGTCTCGCAGCAGGTTGGCCTGACTCTGACGTGCAGGCCGTGCTGCTTCACAGCGGGAGGACACTGCCAGGGAGATAGCGACTGCAGGTCCCGGGGACGGCTGCCACCGCCTTGAGAGGGACGGCCACGCCCCGTGCCCCGACCCTGTGAGGCGGCGGCTGCCCCCAGCTGCCCTTAGTTGTCAGTCTCTGGATTCCCTGCCCTCTCCCCTCTGCTCTTTCCACTGCTGGTCTCTGGCTCCGGTGCTTGCCCGTGCCTCCTGCCCGGCCCTCCTCCCCTGGCCCTCACCACTGCACACGTCCCCACGACCTCGTCCCTGCCCCTCGCCCCCCTGTCCGCAGCCGTTGGCTCCCTTCTCAGTTTCCCTGCCTGCACCGCCCGATGCCCGTCTTCACCAGGCTCTCAGCTCTTCCTTGCAGAGATCTCGTCTGTCTTCTGCGTCACCCGTCCCCGCTACTTGACTCAGGACCGGGTACAGAGATGGACCCCATTAGCGTTTGTTGAATGACTGACTGATTCGGTCCTGGTTTCGTATTCTTTGCCTGTTCCTTGACTCGTCACTAATGGATGCCAGCTGTCTCTGTTGTGTCCCAAGGGGACCAGAGATTGCACAGAACAGGCTGTCCCCACTGTGGAAAAGAGTCATCTGTCACCTGTATGTGCTAGGACGACAGAAACAGCTCTCGCATGGGAGGAGTGGGGTGCTTTACCGTTTTGTTTATTCAGGGAGCGTTTGCTGAGTGTCTTTGTGCCACATGTGCGCTGGGTTCCTGCCCCGAGGCAGCACAGCACAGCAGCGTCGCACTGGCCTGTGACACACTGTGGGGGTGGACGCTGAGGACCCGCGCAGGCACGCCTGGTGCAGGCGGGACGGGCGCTCTGGAGGGCACCAGGGCCACGAGCGTCCTGAGGCCCTGGGGCAGTTCGGCGTCCGTGACTGTTTCTCTGTGCTGGCCTCCATCAGGACCTGGA
The DNA here is from genome assembly GCA_004027375.1 of Macroglossus sobrinus. NCBI lineage: Eukaryota > Metazoa > Chordata > Mammalia > Chiroptera > Pteropodidae > Macroglossus > Macroglossus sobrinus. The sequence goes on along the minus strand of PVKZ01004261.1, from coordinate 60,311 downwards.
GCAGAAGCTGGCGCTGCAGGAGCAGGACGCTGTGATCGTGAGGAGCATGAAGTCTGAGCTGGTGCGGCTGCCCAAGGTGGAGCAGGAGCTGAAGCAGCTGAGGGAGGAGAACGCCTACCTGCGGTGAGTGGGCTCCCCACCTCCCCCGGGTGGAGCTGGGGGTGAGCGTGCAGCCCGGGGCCCCGGGGCTCGTCCCCGGGTTACGTGGCTGCTTGAGTGACTCGGCTTCCGGCCCCGCCAGGGAGATGCGCGAGACCAACGGGCTGCTCAGGGAGGAGGTGGAGGGGCTGCAGCGGAAGCTGGGGCGCCAGGAGAAGATGCAGGAGAATCTGGTCGACCTGGAGCTGGAGAAGGAGGTGAGGGCCCGATCCGGGGCGCCGTTCCCCCCGGGGTGTCCTGTCTGTCTAGAGGACTCTGGATGTTTCAGTCCCACGTCCTAGCTCGTCACCCAAATGTGGACTCCCCTGTGCTGGGGTGGTGGGCAGGGTAGTGGCCCCCAGAGGTAGCCACGTCCTGACCCCCAGAACTGTGAGTCTGTTAGGTGGCAGAGGGGACTAAGGGTGCCAGTAATCAGCTGGCCTGTGGTAGGATGACTCCCCTGGGTTACCCAGGTGGCCGGTGGGATCACAGGTCCTTATGCGTACGGGAGGGCGGTGGAGGAGGTCCGAGCGATGATGTCACGCGAGCAAGGTCGCACCTGCTGCCGACGGCACTGAAGGTGCAGGAAGGGGCCCTGAGCCAAGGAATGTGGGCGCCGCTAGGAGCCTGAAGCGACGAGGAAAGGGGTTCTTCCCTTGGAGCCTGCAGGAGCGCAGCGCTGCCGCCGCCTGGCTCCTGGCCCGTGAGGCCGGTGCGGTCGGACTTCTGACCGGGGAGCTGTCAGCGGGCTGGCCGGCCGCTTGGTAGCGACAGGAGAAGTGATGCAGGCGGTGCCCGAGGGACACTGTTGGCAAGCGAGACCTGAAAGCGACCTCGCTCCCACGCAGCCTCGAAGGCGCACCTGTGCAGTGTCTTCCCCCACACCTGCTGCTGGGGCTGCAGGTGGCGCAGTGTGGGATGGCGTAGACGTGACTATAGGACGTCTCCCCTCTGGGCGGATGAGACTGGCGTTCAGAGACCTCCACGTCTCGCCCAGTGCACATGAGTTTGGACCAGAACTCGGGCCTCCCGGCTCCTGGCCCGGGGCGTTTCTGTCCTTCTGCATGGCGTCTCCGTGGTGCGCTCTATCGCCTCATCTCTCCGGTTTGACTGGCACGAACTGAGTCACCACTCCCCAGTCATTTGCAGAGTCTGGTGGGAGTGTCAGGTTCATTCCCTGTCTTCCGTGCTTGGCAGCTGCCCCACCCACTGGGACGGGCCGCCTCCTTTGAGTGGCGTGGAGTGCTCTCTCCTTCGCAGAGCTGCCGTCCGCTGGGGCCCTGCGGGGTCTTGGAGCCCCCCGTGGCGGTGGCTGGACGGTGCCCTGAGCCCATGAGGCAGTTCACCGCCAGCCAGGGGCGTCCCGGGTCACGAGCATGGCTCCTCAGATGCTGGCTCACGGGGCACCTTAGCCTGAAACGAAAGCTCCGGAGCTCAGCAGTTTTTCCCTCTGGACGTAGTCAGTTTTGAAACTGGTTACGGTTTGGCTGTGGAATCACACCTCTTTTAATCCTGCCATGGATGCTTTTGGCTGCGTTCACCTGTGTGATGAGGAATGACAGCATCGGCTGCGGTGATGACATACGCGAGTGACGGAATAAGTGCACTCGAAGCGCTGTGCTTGGCTCTGCGCGGGGAGACGAGGCCGAGGCTCGCGGCCTGTGCTGTCTCACTGCGTGGCATCTGGAAGGGCAGTGAGCCTCAGACGGCTCCTGGGCATGGGTGGGTGTGCGGCAAGTGTGGGAGATACAAGTGCAGGCCAGCCCGCGTGTGTGTCACCTCCGCCTCTTATTCCCGCGGGGCCTGGTCAGCCGCGGGAGGTGGGAGGAGCTGGCTTTCGAGCCCGGCCACATGCCTTCTGGCCTGCTCTCCTGAGGCGCACCTGGGAGACGGGGGTGAGAGGAAGTGGTCCTTGTGGGCCCGCACAACTGCAGGACCATCCAGGAGCTGTCGTCCCCTCCTCCCCGCCTCACCCGCAGTTACCCCACTTTCCTTTTAGGCCCCTAGGGTCTTACGGACTTTATGGCTGCGGAAAGTGAGGGGTAGGCACACCGTGTAGCCCCAGCAGCTGGAGGTAACGGTCTGTGTGTAGCGGGCTCGGAGTATTTCTGTCTTAGATCCTAAGTGAGGAAGGACAGGCTCCTCTAAAGGACCGGGGAGACTTAGTCACCATCGTCATTGTCAGTTCGCTTGATGACGTTTGGCGTGGGGGTCAGTGTGCACACAGTGGGTGAGGGGCAGCAGGCGGTGATCCGGGGTGGTGAAGGACAGTAGGAGGCTTGTAGTCCTTGCACGGGAGACGATGGGGCACGGTGCTCTGCGTTCTACCCTCCGTGTCTTTTCAGAGGCTGCTGGCGAAGCTGCAAAGCTGGGAGAGACTGGACCAGACCACGGGCTTGAGCATCAGGTAGGCGGAGGGCGCCGGTGCCTCGGCAACCCCACCATCTCTCTGCACGGTCGGCACCTTCGGCGGGATGGGCCCTGCCTCCCCAGCTCCCTCCGGCAGAGGCCCTGGCTGTGGCTGCCTGGGAAGCCTCTCCTGCAGGCAGCTTGGGCTTAGCGAGGCTCTTTCACAGTGGGAGGGACGCAGAAGTCCGTGCCTCTCCCTGCCCGGCTCTTCACAACACCCTCACTTAACATCAGGGGCAGGGCCAAGGGTCGGAAACCTGGGGCAGGCGGCCTGGCCCAGCGCCCTCCTGTCCTAGGGCCCTAGCTGACCAACACGGGTCACCAGCGGGCCCTGGCATGAAGTCTGCCCCTCAGCAGGCTGTCCTCATGTGCCACACTTTCATTAACCTCCCCCAGCTCCCACCCCCAGCACTGCTGGTGACTTGTCAGGCTCACCAGCCATGAGGAAGCGTTCGCAGTGAATGATTTGTGCTGGGAAACAACCGGAACGTTCCCAGCCAGGTGGGGGCGGCGTCAGAGTGCCTCCATCGTTGGGCTGTTACAGGGCGCTCCTCTGTGTCTTCTGAGGGGGACATCGTTTCTGGGGGAAGTCACTCCTGGGAGGTGCTTGTGATGAGTGCCAACGACCTAAGTTTCTAGAGAACAAAGGAAAACACAACTTCTGTCCAGTCAGGCCCCTGCAGCAGCCTCCCCAGCTAGTCTGTGTGGACGTCAGGCCGGTGGGTGGGGCAGGGTGGGGGCTGCTGGACGCCGTCTGGTGCGGGGCTGAGGGACGGGGCTGGGCGTCCTGTTCTCTGGCTGGTAGGACGGGCATCTTTTCACCGCCCGTCCTGCGGGCCGCGGCCTCTCTCCAGCATCTCGCTGCTGCCTGCCCCTGGCCCCCTGTAGACTGACTCTGCCTCAGCGGCTGTGTCTTAGCCGGGCCGCTCCGGTCTGGGGTGGGGTGGGGTGGGGTGGTGGTGGGAGATGATCATTCTGGAGTCCTCCTTGGAGTCTGGGGCACGGGGCCTGTGTTGTTCGAAGGACCTTGTTGTTTTATCTGCTTGTGTGATAGTAAGACTGTGGCTTCTCGGTTGTCTTTCCTGGCCACTGGGCCAGAGCTGAGAACCTTCTTTAAAGAGCTGTGTTGTAATGACGCCGTCTGACCGCCGCTTCTTGAACCTGCGACCGTTCCGATGGGCGTGATCGATTCTTGTTACCCGTCACTGGAAAATGCCTCTTCGTGCTCCTCCTGCCTCGCTGAGTCACAGAGGACAGACGAGGCCACTGCTGCTGCTTGGACTCCTCCTGCAGAGCCCGGACTCACGCAGGGCTGCAGGTTTTGTGCTTCCTCCTGTTCTCCGGGCTTATTAGCACCGGAAAGTGCCCCTCCTGCTCCCAGGGAGACTCGTCAGAAGAGAAACCTCCGTGACTTTGCTTTTGTGCGGGAAATCAACGGCCCGGTGGTGCCTGACCAGACCGGCCTGCCGGAGTGTTCGCGCGCCCTGTGTGCCACAAGCACTCGGCCTCAGTCAGGCCCGCAGGGCCGGTGCCCAGCAGCTCTGTGTCGGGCTAGACTGGCACGACGGTTTCGTGGCCAGTGTGGAGAGTGCAGTAGTTCCTGGAGCCTCGCGGTCCGGCTTTCAGAGCTGAGGGTCCGGACTGACCGCCAGCCAGGGCAGGGCACCTGCCGGGCGGAGTGCTGGGTGGCCACGTGCTCGTGCGAGGGGTGCGCGCTCGGCTGCCCTCAGTGGCCAGGCCCCGGGTGGGAGACGCGGGGAGGTCCAGAGGGCTGGCAGAGGTGGGAGGCAGGCGGGAAAGGAGGAGCCTGAGGTTGTCGTGGGAAATGGAGCCAGCACAGGCCGGCGTCGCGGCCTTCCTCCCGCTGGCGAGGGCGCCCCTCCTCAGGCCCACACTGCTCTGGGCTGGGGTGCAGGGCTTCCGTCACGGTGCTCGTGATGATGGCCACGGCGTCCCTCTAAGCAGCCAGAGGCTGCTTCTAGCAAGGTGGGGGGGCGTCCTCGCCGTCCCCGTTTCATGGGGCCCCTGCAGAGGGCAGGTTTTCCTTCTTGTGCTTCGTCGTTCGTTGTGCCTGGGCCAGCTCCGGGCCCTCCGCTCCTCCTCCTCAGCACTCATCCCTGCGAGTGCGGGCGCCACCCAGCCCCAGAGCTGCACAGCTGTCTGGGTTCCTGGCTTCGGGCCGCGGCCCCCAGCCCACCGCCTTCCCCCACGGGACTTCCTGCCGAAACCAGGGCGTGGTCTGGCAGTCCCCGCCTGCCCTTGGCCGGCCAGCAGCCACTGTCGACTGTCCCACACCTGTTCTCTTCCGGACCAGCTCCTTTAGGGTTGTGGATCCCAGGGCGTGGGGGCTGTGGTGTTGGGACCGAGCGTCCTCTGCGTTGGGGCTCCTCTGGGCCGGACTGTGGCTTCCCCAGCTTCCTGGGGGCTCTGTGGCCTCCGCAGTCGGAACTGAGATCAGTTCTGACACTTCGAGATGGCAGGACAGGGGTCGCCCACCTCCCAGTTTGGGATTGCTTTCATTCCGAGGGGCTCCCTAAGGGGCCTCCTTGGTGGCGCCTGCCGCCGGCCTCCAGCATTCAGGCCGTGTGGGCAGGTGCAGGTTGGCCTCGCGGCTCTGAGTCATGGGCGGAGGGTGCTGGGCATGGGCGGGTGGGGGCCTGTGTGACCGGGTGGGACACCGGTGTGGTGGGGTGCTGGGCCGCGCCTCTGAGCCGCGCGGTCAGTCGGGAGAATGATTGGAAGGCATTGAAGGGAGGTGGCGCCAGGAGGCACCCTTCAGTGGGTCTGTGTCAACCGAGGTGGGACACGAAGGGCGCTGAAGGGAAGGGGTAACAGGATGATGGAAAAATGGAGCCAAGTGAGTTCATCCCAGGAACACTGGATGCTGATCCTCAGAAAATTAATCAATGCAACTGACGGAAGAGGGAAACATATGGTCGTTTCAACAGAGGCAGAAGCAGCGTTTGTGAAAACGCAACAGCCGTTCCCGATGAGAAAGTCTTCGCGTGCGGGAACAGGAGGGACTGGGAGGGAGCTTCGCGGCCCGATGAAGGTCGTCCGCACGCCGCAGCCCGTGTGAGATGCCGGTGGGAGTCGGGGTGCCTCTCCCCGCCCTGGGGTGCGGCGAGGGCGTCGACCTGTGCTCCTCGTCTGCGGGTCGGAGGTGCTGCCGGTGCAGGGAGGGGAGAGGGAAACAGACCCGACCCTGTGCGCAGGTGACGGTGAGTGTCCAGGAAACCCCGAAGAGCCTGTGAGAAGCCACTGGGACGGCGTGAGCTTACCGGCTCACCGGGTACGAGGCTGGTGGACACAGACGGCGCCGATCTCCACGTACCCGCACCGAGCAGCGGGAGGTGTGCACTGTTTAAAGTGGCGTCAAGAACACGGAATCCCTGGGGGTAGATGAACAGACTGTCCCCTGAAAACGATGCGATGTCGCCGAGAGGAATTAAAGGTCGTGTAGACGAGTGGAGAAGGATGCCGGGTTCATGGATGAGAAGATTCGGTTCTGTTAAGATACCAGTTTGCGAAAATCGATCCGTGCAATCAGTGCAGTCCCCGTCAGTCCCAGCAGGCGGCTTCGTAGACATCGGCGAACTGATGGCAGAGTTTCTACAAACACGAAAGGGAGCGAGAAAAGCTCTAGCCATTTTGAAAAGAACAAGTTTCAGGTCTCATTATGGCTGATTTTGAGACGCTATGGACTGCAGTAATCAAGACAGCGTGGTAATGGTCTTAGGAGGGACCTATTAGCCTGCAAAACAGAACAGAAAGTTCAGGAACAGTTGAAGAATCAAGAGCCGATCGATTTTCATCAGAAGTGACAGGATAACTCAGCGGGAGAGAGCCTTTTCGCGCAGCGGTGCAGGAACAGCAGGTACCTGTGCACAGGGACATAGCTGTGGCGTTCGTGTGCAGCACGGACACTTTACTCAGTGTTGCATGCACCTGAATGTCAGAACTGAACCTTCTGGAAGCTTGGACTTGGCAGAGTTCCTAGGACACAACAAACGAGAACCGTACACGAAAAGTGACCCTCCGCTTTCCGCAACTCAACAGCGCTGCCTGCGACGGCGTGGACTGAGGGCAGAGGCTGGCAAGTTTCTGCTAAGGGGTAGGGCGTAACTATGTGGGCTTTTGGCCCACGGGCTCTCTGCTGCAAGTGTCCGGCTCTCTTCTGTATCACGGATAGGGCCACCCACTCTCCCATTCGGCCTGGCGGGGGGACTTTTTATGCTAAAACCGGGACAATCCAGGACGAACCCAGGACCGTGGTGGGAAAGCTGTCGCAGACGGTGTGTGCACGAGTGGGCGTAGCTGTGTGCCGGGGACTCGGGCGGGCCGGCCCCCTCAGCCCTGCTTTCTCCTTTCCCTACGACTTCTGTATCCACGCGGCTTCCTGCAAACAGCATCGCGGTGACCGCTCTCTTTCCTCTTTTCTGGTTTGGGAGGATCTGGTCACGGGATGTGACCTTATCTGGGGGTAGCTGAAGTGAGCCCAGGGCTTGGTCAGGTGCCCGAGTCCCAGGCTCAGTGCCTGCTCTGTCGTTCTTGCCCTGCACAGCTGGTCTTACTGGTGGGCCTGGCGGCGTCTGAGGACTGCCTTCGTCTCGAGCCGAGAATTCGGAAGAATAAGACCCTTACGGATTTGTTTCCCGGGCTGAGAAACGCCCCTCTCTGTCTTGCCTTCTTGCTGGCAGCTGAGAGTTCCCAGACACGGTGTTGTGATCGCGTCTGTTCCGTTTCACAGATACTTGCTGAGCGAGTGCAGTGTGGCAGACGCCGCGACGGAGATGCCACAGAGAACCAGATGAGCGTGGTCCCTGTGCTGACACTGACGGCACGCTGTGCTGTTACAGGGTGCCGGGAGGACAGGGCTTGGGGAGGCCTCCCAGGAGGGCACGCGGTCTTCCCGTGAGGGGTGGGCTCCCAGAGCTGGGCCGGGGGCCCCTCATGTCATCCCCCTGGTGGCTGCAGTGGGACCTGGCTCCCGCTGCCCGTGGAGGAGCGGAGACGCGAACGCCTGCAGCTCGCTGTCCTCGGGCCGTCCGGTCTGCCCCTGCCCGGTCCCGTGGCGTCTGCAGGCTCCCCTCGCAGAGGGTGTGAGGTGTGGCGCCCCGGCTCCCAGGGCCTCGGGCCCCGGCTCCCTGCTTCTCCAGCACGGGCCGCGCGCCCGTCCGTGCGGTGAGGAGCTGCTGCTTGTTTACATCAGAAGCAAGCACGGTTTGGAGCACTTCCATTCGCTGACAGCCCTTGCCAAATTAATTTTATTTAATTATCTCCCAGGGCTAAGCTTGAATACATTTTGTGTTAAATTCACAGTTTTTCCCCTTTCTCAACGAAATGGACTTAATATCCTTGTTAAAATCTGATTAAAACTAAAATTGAGTTTTTTGAAGTCTGATTATTCCATGAAATGGAATTTTTAAACCTAATTACAGCTGGATTTGCATATACTTTTCAGCACCATTGAAAAGAAAGTCGAAAAAATTTATTAATGACATCCTGTTCTGTTGTTTCCTTGGGGCATGACAGGAGTGTGGGAGCAGAGGCCGGCGGGGAGAAATGCTCCCTACCCGTCCCCGGGAAGGGTTTGTTTAAACTCGCTCCTTGGGGCGCCTGGTCTCAAGGGGCCTGAGCTCAGTCTCGTTCCTGTCCCGCCCTCTGCTTCTCTGCCCCTTCGCATCGTCGCGGGCCTTCCCGAGGGTGCGTGAGGGTCCTGTGCCCCTTCCCCAGGGTGCTTGAGGGTCCTGTGCCCCTTCCCGGGGGCGCGTGAGGGTCCTGTGCCCCTTCCCGGGGGCGCGTGAGGGTCCTGTGCCCCTTCCCGGGGGTGCCTGAGGGTCCTCTGCCGTCTCCCCGTGGAAAGCGCTTATCTCGGGGGGGGAGCATGGGAGATGGGATGATGGTTACAGTCGTTCGGGCCCAGATGGTTTTGTAAGAAGCTGTCTCCATCCTCGTTCTGGATCGCAGTGGTATTAGAAGTGGAAACAAGCTCACTGTGCAACCCCCTGGAAGCACAGAGGGCTTTCAGGGGGCCGCCTCCTCCGTTCGTGTTCGGAAAGGGTGCTCCCGTGTGGTACGTGGCTTCCCACAGCCTCTGCCGACTCCCGGCAGTGCCGCGGCCGGCAGGTGCCTGGCCCGCCTTGTCCTCCGCCTTGCCACAGAGCTCCTGGCCACCCGGGCCTCTCCCGAGAGCATGGCGCGACGAGGCGGCGGGCTTTTCAGAGTCCGCGAGCCGGAGGGCTGCAAGGTGGAAGCCCGTCCCTGCCGGCCGGTCCGTCCCTGCCGGCCGGTCCGTCCCGGGCAGCCTTCATCAGTCCTAGTTTGGGCCGTTGCGGTGGGTGTGTCGTGGCCTTTCACTGCGGTCTTCACTCCCATTCCCTGGGTGGCCGGGGTGCTGAGTGTCCTCGCGTGCGTGCTCGCTTCACGTCCACGTGTTCTTCCGTGGAGGACCCTTGCAGTGCTCACCCTTCTAGACACGGGACTGCTCGTCATCTTGCTGACCTGTCATTTCCGTGTGTGCTTGACCTTGCCGCACGTACGCTGAGGATTTTCTTCTGGGATGTGGGTTGCCTTTTCATTTTCTGAGCAGTGCATTTTGAAAAGCAGATTTTAAGTCTGATTTGTTACCTCTTTCTCTTGTATTGTTTGTGCTTTTTGTGTTTGCCTAGCTCAAGCTTCTAAAAACTTTCTAGGTTTAGTTTTTATGTTAATTTTGCGTTAATTTTTGTGTGTGGTGTGGTTATAGTTGAGTCGTTTTTCTTTTTTTTAATACACACGTCTATTTGTTGAAAACACTTCCTCTCTCCTTGGATTGACCTTGGCACTTTTGCTGAACATCGGTGGACCTGTATACACGGTCTGTTTCTAGACTGTTCTTTTCCAGTGGTGCGAATGTCTGTTCTTTTGCTAGCGCGTTAGTGTTGTGGTTACTGTGACCTTATGGTAACGTCTAAGTTAAGATAGGAAGCCTTCCAACTTTTCCCTTAAAAAATTGCTTTGGCTTTTTCAGTTATGTCACATTTTTATATAAATTTTAAAATTGGCTTTCAGTTTTTTTTCCTTTTTTATTGTGATAAAATAAGCATAACATAAAATTCACAGGTTACCTGTTTTTTATTTGTTGCCCATGCTTTTGTGTCATGTCCAGGAAGTCATAGCCAAATCCAGTGTCACGAGTCATTTGCCCTGTTTCCTTCTAAGAGCTTCACAGTCTGAGCGCTCACGTTTCGCTCTTCGCTGGATCTTTAGTGTGCTGTGGGGTGAGGGTTCAGCTTCATACTTTGGCATGTGGCTGTCCAGTTTTCTCAGCACCGTCTGTTGAAAGGACTGTCTTTCCCCATCCGGTGGTCTTGGCGCTGAGTTGAAAATCATTCGACTGAATGTGTGAGGGTGTATTTCTGGGCACTCTTCTTCTTCACTGGTCTATGTCGGTCTGTGTGCTGGGAGCACACCGCTGAGATGACTAGGGCTTCGTAACACGTTTTGAAAACAAGATGTGCGTCCACCAACTTGGATCATGTATTTCAAGGTGGTTTTGGCTGTTCTGGGTCCCTCTCTTTCTGCATTAAACATCATAGGATTTGGATAGGGATTGTGTTGAATCTATAGATTATTTTGGGTGGTGTCGACATCTCATCCATAGTAAGTCTTCTACGAGTGATAGTTTCTTAAAGGTTATGTAACACCATATTATTGGTCATTTGAAAAATACTGGTTCGCTGAGTTATGTACATCTTCTAAATGTCATTTCACATTATAAAAAGTCACATGGGCTAATGTCATCACCAGTTATTGAACGTCTTTTGCTATTAGGAATCTGTCAGGCTTACGGTGGCAGACACATTTTTAAAAATTTAATTTGAGTTTGAAAGCTTGAGACTATCATTGCTAATAAATATTTTTGTTTGTTTTCTTTGAAGTGAGACTTACTTAATTCATTTTTGAGAAATACCTGCCAAATACCCAAGTCTGAGTAACTATCGTTTGTCAACCGTTTTTTCAAGCAAAATGCTTTTCTAGAAAAAGTGGCTCTTCCGGCTCCCAGCTCTAACCTGGGCGTGCTTTTCTTCAAGACCGCCACCGCAGCTGGGGCTGCCACCCAGCCTACTGTGCGTGCTTCCTGCTCACACAGTATTGAGATGACAGTGTCGTTCACGGCCGAAGCAAGGATGTTCCTGATGAAATGGCCTTTGCTTCTGAATTTCGAATGTGTGTTCGCTGGTGTCGTTGGTGCTACTGGTTTGGTCCACGGACATGTTTACTCACCATCATTGCTTTTGTATCTTCAGTGCAAAAATGAGCACGGTCGAGGAAAGCAAGATGAATGGCAGGTAGTAGCTCAGTACGATTGTGAAAATAGTTGTGATCTTACAGTCTGCCTGAGAGCGACTCTGCAGGCCACACTGGAGGCTCGTCCCGGGGTAGCCCTTCGCGGCCAGAGGAGACAGCTCGCGCGTGGCTCAGGTGTGGTCGCCCGGCTCTGGGACATGCCCTCGAAAAATGTCGTGCGAATGTGACGTGAAAACGTGTTCATACAAACGGTAGGATGTTAAAGTGACAATTCCTCAGATCTCTCTGCTTTTTCAAATTCTCAGTCCCAGAATGAATTATGTTTGGCGTAGGTCCTCAGGTGATTTTTTTGGGGGGGGGGGGGCGGGCGCTGTGCATGCGTAACCTGGCTTACATATCTGCTGTCGGATTTACTTTCCCTCGGGTTGGTCCGTGTGAAATCTCCGTTGTTTCATTCTACTAGCGAGCCGTTACTCCATCATGGGAATGAGTCCGTATATTTAATTGCTGCTTCTTTTTGTTAGTGTGCACTTCAGTTATTTCCAGTTCCATCAGTGTGGTCAGTGTTTTTAACATTTGCCCTGTGCACTTGAAAAAAAGGCCACTCTATTCTTAAATCGTGCTGCTTTTCAGGACAGTGTTGGTTAGATGACAGTAGCTTTCCGGCTCTCAGCCATTTTTCCCCGCTGGGATCTGGGGCCCCCCCAAATGCTATAACCTGGTTCAAGACCCGGCCCTCCCCATGCCTTGCATCAAGGAGACTGGGGCCTCGCTTGTGGGGTAGAGGCCCGTCTGGGGGCCTGGATGATCATGGAAGTCCCCTGCGAGTGAATGAGAGGACACATTCAGGAGAGCCACTCAGTGAGTAAGCAGCAGCAGCAGACCTGGGGAGGGGGCGGGTCCTGGTTCCAGCGTTGCCATGTGTGATGTCATTCGAAATATCTGGTTTTCAACAAAAATTATGAGGTATGCAAAGAAACAAAGACGTATAACGCATGCGGGAAATGAATAGAAATAAAGAATACCAATAAAGAGTAATCATGAGAGGGACCCAGGTGGAAACAGTGTGGTTGAGCAGGCGTGTCCCTGAATGAAGGTTCGCTGGGGGAGCCAGCACAGGGCACGGCGGTGGGCAGGAGGAACCAGTGACCTGAAGACCGGTCCCTGAGGCTGCCCGCGCAGGGGCCAGAGAAAGCTGGGGGAAGTGGCTGCCTGGTCCGTCTGGCTGAGCGGTAAAACAGAAAATTGAGTTGCCAGGTATTTTTTCTAGGACCAGTTTGGGGACGTGGAGATGAGAAAGCAGAAGTGAAGCTTAGTGAGGAAGCTTGTTTCCTTCCTGGGACCTCGCACAGCCGTGGCGAGGAGGGCTTTGGGGGCAGAAGCTCCCGCAGGGAGGCAGGGAGCGGGAGGGGGAGACACATGGGTGTGGGCATGGACGTGGGCGCAGGGCTGCTGCCTCTGGCCTGCTCACCGGCCGTGGAGTTTGCAGAAAGCCCAGGCACTGGGCCTTCTCGTCACCTTGGCCACGTGAGCCACAGCTGCTTCTGGGTAACAAGGGCCCTGCCGTCCCCGGCTTCAGGCCCGGCCGCCCAGCCCGGGGCCGCCGTCTGGAAGCGTGCTCCTGCGTGCATTGTTCAGGGGTGTGCCCCCTGGAGCCAGCACGCCTGCCCAGGGCGCACTGTGTCGGGGCCTCTCTGGAGCTCCTCTCTGGGAGGCTGCCTGGAGCCTGATTTGATGGTGGACGTGCGACCTGGCAACGCCTGCTCGCTGCTTCGGTCTCACTTCTGGTGTGCGGCCGGGACCCCGCTGTGGGCCCAGGCCTCAGCGCCCCTCACCTCCGGGAAGCCCGCCTGCTGTGTCTGCGTGCGTCCAAGCCCTCGGCTCACTGCCCCTGTTCTGAGCTTCTGGCTGAAGTTGTGTTTGGGGCCATTCTCCAGCTGCCTTTCTGAAAGCATTACAAGATCAACTTTTCCAGAGTGAGGGAACAGGTAGAGACAATTATGGCATTTGTTTGAAAGGTTCTGGGAGCTTTTTTTAGCTCAGATGGTTCAAAGAGCGCCTCTTGTTATTCAGAGGAATATTCTAGCATCCCTGGGGTGGTCACACGGCTTAATAGGAACCCAGGCTGCTTTGAAGTCCTCTTAATCCTGCCTGAGCTGGGAGAGAGAATCTGAAGGCAGCAACTGTAAATTTGCAGTTCCTTCGTTTTATTTACATGCGTCCGGGGACCCGTGCAGTTCGTTCTCTGAAACAGTTAAGCCGAGCTGCTGCTGGCTGGTGGCCAGCGGGCGAGATCCGGACTCCGGTAGGCTGGCGTGGGACACCAGCCCCTGGCAAGAGAGCCACAGACCAGGGCCCGAGTCGGGGCGCGCACTCTGGGGCTGCGCCGCTGACCACGGCCAGGACTTCGGCTGGCCCAGCTGTCCCTGCAGGGGCCCTGCATGGAGGGGGCTGGTGGTTGTGCTGAAGTCACTTGAGGGGGACCTCGCGACCCCAGCAGTCCTGATGGCTGCCATCAGGGTGCAGACTGCAGGACCACCTCTGCCACAGAGAACTGTGGCGTTCTCCAGCCGCGGGCCTCGCTGACCGGAGACTGCGCCCGTCACGCTCACGGGCCCTCCTCTGTCCGGGGACCTGCGGGCGCACGCGCCGGCCGGGAGCCACAGCCCTGTTGCGGCCGGACTAGCCCGCCCACAGAGGACCTCTGCGGCCTGCCTCAGCCTGCCTCTGTCCTTGGGGCCAGGGCACCGGTCCTTACCCCTGTGCTCCCTGCCCGGCCCTCCCCTGCTGCCTCAGCCCTCTGGAGAGACTCCGAGAGGGCCTGCGGCACGGGGTGCCTGGGACATAGGCTGCTCTTACGTTTCGAACATTGGAGATGTACCGTTCGTAGGAAAGAAGGCCTTTAAGGCATGCATACGCCCTCCGTGTGCCCGGGGGTCCGTCCTTGGGTCAGGGAGAGCAGGCCATTCGAAACCTTGTGGGCCTCCCCCACTCCAGCCCAGGGCCCCTCCCGGCCCAGCTGGCCATGCTCCTGACGGGACCGTCCCTAGGAGGAGGTGTCAGTCCGTCTGAACGCGCCTGTTCCTGCCCGTTGGACATGTTACTGTAATTATGTAATTTGATTAACCATTATAGCAGCTGATGAAAAATGTGTGAAGAGAGCAGTGTTTCTGAGAGAACAGAGTGAGTGGTTTGGGAAGTCTCAAAGGAAAATTGCTAAGAAAATTGCTTTTGAATAAAGCAATTGACTGAAAGATTGAGAGGAAAGTTGTATCGTGTAGGTGGGTTGCCACTGTCCATTTTAAAGAAACAGCTAAAATTTTAGATCACGTTTTGTGGTTTATGCAAAACATATGAGATGGAACTCAAATTAGTGGGCTCCTCTGAAGAAAACGTGCAACTTGGGCAATGATTGTATATTTGTCATATTTTAAGTTAAAAGTGTTTTATATATAAACGTTTTATTCCCCACTTTAGCCAGCTTTTGGGATCAGTCTTGGTTATTTTACAAATGAAGTCTTTTGCTGGTATATTTTGGCTCCATTTATAATACAAATTATTCGTATTGTAATATTTGCTAAACATCACTTAGGAGTGATAAATGATTGTTTTATTAGAGATGGTTATAATTAGATTTTTGTATATTAGCTCATCATGGAATAATTGTTCTCTTTTTCGAAAATTTTTGTATAGCGTCTAATTCTGCATGCTAAGCTTTAAACATCGTTTTCTGAAGGGGTTTTATATTTCCTTGGTACAAATATTAAAGCTTTGAAACAAGCTACAGTGACAAATCTGTCCACTTCACCAGGAAGCCTTTGGTTTCTAGACAGTTCTATGCGTATGTGAACCAGCCACAGCCGTGTTTATTTTCTGTTTCTTTGGTACGAGTGGTGGCGGAATGTTACTCACGTTTTCTTTTTTGTTCAGCAGTGCATTCTGCAGACCGTCCCGTATAAGCATATAAAGAGATCCTCCGTGCTTTCCCTTTGTCGTAAACAGATTCCGTCGTATGCCTGGACCGGGATGTGTGTAACCAGCGGTACTAAAGCTGCAACCCCGCGGTCTGGCTCCCAGCACCGACAGACTCTCGTTGCGTGGCTGTCACTCTGGAAGGGTGTTATGAGATCTGGTTCATTCCGTTGATATTTATCCAAAGCCTCCTCGTGTGTCAGGCCTTCGTCTAGGTCCACGGCCAGTGAAAAACACAACAAAATAAAAACAACACCTTGGCTGTATGAACGTGCATTCTGGTTGAAGCAGGAAGACGACGAGCAGATGAGGGTGAAGTACATAGCATCTGGGATGGCGCTGCGTTCTGTGAGGAGTGACAGGTCTGGGTGGGGGGGGCGTTCTGAGCAGGGTGCTGGCGCCCCACACGAGCACGGGACCCGGGACTGTCGATGGGGAGCGGCCGTGGAGACCCCGAGGGATGCGTCTTCTGCCACAGCGCCTTCCAGGCCTGGCCCTGGGCGTGCAGCGAGTTCAGGGCTGGAGGCAGCAGGCAGCTCGGCCAGCCTGCCTCGGGCCCCGTGGGCTCGGGCGGCCCCGTGGCTTTGACTTGGCATCGTGATGGGGGAGCACTGGAGCGTTCTGACGGAGGAGGCCGGTGCTCGGACCGGTGGAGCGGTCACTGTGGTTGCCGTGTCGTGAGTAGAGACGTGAAGGGCAGGTGTGAAATGAGGGGACCAGTCCTGAGGCCATCGTGCTGGCCCAGGGGGACGCTGCGGCCGGGGTCACGGCGTCCTGGCGGAGCTAGTACAGAGCAGGTGAAGCTGGATCTGTTTTGAAGACAGATCTGGCAGGACAGAGACCTCGTCTCCTGAGATGAGGTGAAAGGTCAGGGTCGTGGTTCTGCTGCAGAAATGCTGCAGAAAAGATCCAGAATTAGATGGGCGAGAAACCGAGCAGCACAGGAGAGCTGGAGGACTCAGGTTTATTACACAGGCGGGCGAGAGCGGCACTCCTTGTACAGGCCCTTCGGGGCGGGGGCTGACGGGTTAATCCGTCCTCAGATGGTTGCAACGCAGGGGAGGTGCTGCGGTCGCAGGTAGTTACATTGTGTTACAACGGGCTACAGTCGCTATGGGTTATTGGCCGTTACAAAGTGTTACAAATGGGGGAGCTGCTAGGGGGTTACATTTGTTGCTTCGATCAAACAAAAGGGAAGGTGAGTCTTTAGTCAACTTACAGCACCGCCCCTGCGGCTGTGAGGCTGGAGAGAGGCGGCTCAGGAGCCTGAGACTGCTCCCCGGCGCCCCCTCCGGGGACAGTGTGTTCCCCGCCATCGGGGAAGCGGGGCAGATGGCAGTGTTCGATGTGTGAGCGGCAGCTGTGCACTGTAAGGCCAGGATGTCATGGAGGGGCCCTAGCTCTGGTGGCCAGAGGGACTGATGTCTTTCCCAGGTCCTCTGAAGCTTGGGTGCCTGTGACCTCGGAGCTGGTCGGTGGTCTCCAGCCTTCCTTTCTCCGGAGTGTCTGCCCTCCAGCTCAGCGGCTCAGGGCTGGTGCGGAACAGCCTCTGGAAGGCGGCGCCGTCAGAACCTGGCCCAGCTCTGGGCCACACGGAACTTGTCCCTTTCTTCAAGAAAACAGCTGTCGCTTTCTGTCCTGGGGAGCATACAGGTTTTATCCGAAGTCAGTCCTGGTGACGTGGGTTCCTCCTGACCCCCGTTGTGTCACGTTACCAAGAAGAGCTGGTTAAAGGGACATCCTGTCACGCCCTGTGACTTGGTGGTGTGAATGCTCGCCCTCCTCTTGGGTTTTGGCTCTGAGTTCGGCTGTCGAGTGTTTCCTGTTCCTTTTGCATGGACGAGCCCCGTGAGGCAGCCGCCTTGTTTAGGCTGTGTGTCCTTCCCGTAGAGCCCTCTGCCGAAGGCCTCCTGCTATGGTGGCCCCAGCCCTGTGGGCTTCAGTGTTTTGGGAGAGGAGCTCTGCAGGAGAGACCTTGGATCCGTCCGTTGCCGGTTGGGCTGTGGCGGTTGCTGTTTGATTCGTTTTGGAAACGGGAGTCCTCCGCCTCTCGGCTTTCAGACGCGCTGGAACGGGCCTTTGGGCTTGGGCAGGAGCCGGCACCTGCCGAATGGCGGCTGTGGGGCTGGGGCTGCCTCTCCCTGGAAACAGCCCGCGGGCTGCACCCCCCGGCTCCCCCTGGCCCTCGCGGTTCTGCAGGCCGCTGAGCTTGAGTCAAAATTCAGCTGCAGATCAAACAAAAAGACTCCCGCCTGCCCAAGCTTACCAGTTAGAGTTAAAAGGCTTCGCAGCTGAAGCCAGAGTTTTAAACAGCAGATGTCACAGCTTGGGCTGCAGTTGGAACTGTCACTTTCCTGTCATCTCCGAGTCGGAGGATCCTGAGGCCCTCCGAAGGCCTTGCACTCGCTCGGAGCGGAGGTTTGGGGAGGGGCTGATGGCCCTGTCGGAGCGTGCCTGTGCTATTCTGGGCGGTCGTGACACTTGGCCCGGCTCCTGCTCGCTGTAAGCACTTAGCTAATCCCCAGAGCACCCTCAGTAAACAGCTCTGAGTAGCTCTAACCACACATCGGGTCGGGAGGGTTCTGGAAAATAAACACTCTTCCTGCCAGTTGGCGGTACTTTGGCCTCTGGTTGCTGCCGAAGGCTGCAATTGTTTAATAACCCTCGTGATTCGACAGCTCTTCAGGAGCTTCCTGCGGTAGCTGGCGCTTGGACTCCTGACGGGGGGCTGATGGCGTGACCGCGGTGGCTTCCCGCGGGATCGGGCCCCGAGTCCTGCCTCCTGGGGCTGCTCCCGTCCCTTCCTCCTTCCAGAAGCCCTCTTCCTGTGTCCCAGGCTCACGCTGCGCTGATCCGAGCCCCGTCCTCTGTCAGCTCCCCTGCCTCTCCCAGCCGGCGCTTTCCACCCGGCGAGCGTGCTGTGCGTGTGCGTGTGCGCGCGTGTGCGCGCGTGTGCGCGCGTGTGCGTGTGTGTGCGTGTGCGCGCGTGTGCGTGTGTGTGTGCGCGTGTGTGTGCGTGTGCGCGTGTGTGTGTGCGCGCGTGTGTGCGTGTGCGTGTGTGTGTGCGGGCCGGGATCTTAGTCTGTGTTTGTGCTCGTGTGTGTAGTACATGAATTTTCATGGTGAGGAGTTCAGATCATGCACATGAAGTTAAAGACCCCCTTGACTGTCACCTTCAGTCTCAGCCCCGACCCGGGGTGCTCACGCGCCCGGCCCCCTGCGCGCAGTGCTCGTGCACGCTGATCCCATCTCTGAGAGGAACCGTTTCTGTGAGCGGTGGGACCGGCCCCGGAGCCGGGCAGGGGAGCAGCCTCGCCATGTTTCCAGTGTTTGTGTGTATTGTCCGCAGTGCGTTTTGCTGTATTACTTGTTACATTTGGAAGGTGTTCGGTTATTTATTAAATTGGCAACAAGTCTGGTCACCTCTCTTACGCGGTGCCCAGAGCAGTCGCTCGACGTGAAGCGTTAGTTTCCAGGGTTCTTGTAGTGCCATTCCTAGGTGGATGGCTCTGCCTTGTCTTCTGGGATCCTTTCGGATTTGGACCAAGGTCTGGAACCTAATATTTGTGCATCAAATCGACAACCTCAGAGAGTGTTTTCTTGTCACACGTACAGTAGGTGGCTTTCTTGGCGGCGCAGAGAATTGTGTGATTGTTTTAGGGCTTGCACTCGGGGGCTGCGAGCGCACGGCCCCGCGCTGCCCGGCTCTGCCCCGGGCCCGGGCTTCCCACGCTGGGCCCGTCCCAGGTCTGCGAGTCCTCAGCCGGAGGCACGGCTTCTGGTGGCCGTGCGGTGGGCACAGGCCCCCCCCCCCACACCGGCACTGAGGTGTGTTCTCGACCCACAGGACCCCGGAAGACCTGTCCCGGTTCGTCGTGGAGCTGCAGCAGCGGGAGCTGGCGCTGAAGGACAGGAACAGCTCCATCACCAGCAGGTAGGCCTGGCGGCCGCGCGGCCCAGGGCTGCTCTGCCCCGAGAGCTGCTGTCGGCGAGCGTCGCCCCCGGCTTGACCAGGGTGGCCGTGCTTCCCCACCCACTTGGCCCGGCCCGAGCCGGGGGAGCTGCGGCTGCAGGGTGCCCCCTTCCTGCCCCGTGGCAGTGAGACTCAGTGCGGTGGCATGATGCTGCCCTAGCGGCCGGCCACGGCACTGCGCGACCTCTGGTGGCCGGCTTCCTGGTGCGTGGGCGCTGGGAGGACGTGGGGCCGAATCGGGAGCTCCGAGTGCCCCCTCGCTGGGGTGCGAAGCCGGCCCGGGTCGGACGTCTGTGTGTGGGGGTGCGCTGGCGCACTCCGGGCGGGGCGGCGTCCGCAGAGACCGGCGGGAGAGCCGGGGTGCTGTGGCTGCAAGCGGAGGGCTCGCCACGGCTCCCGCACTTCCTCTCCAGCCTGGCGCCAGCCGCTGCCCTCAGTTCTGACTCCTCCCGCGCGCACAGACGCTGGCGAAGGGCTCGGGCCCACAGGCTGCCCTCCCGGAGACTCCGGCGTGGGGCCCTGGGTTACGCGCGCTCCCGTCTGGCTGCGGGTTCAGCGGTTCCCTCAGCCTCCCCTTCACAATTTGCTGGAAAGACTCACAGAACTCGGGAAAGTGCTTCGCTTGTGACTTGGTTTATTACGGAGGACGCAGCGCAGAGCAGCAGGGGGAAGAGGTGCTGGGGAAGGGGTGGGGCGGAGCCTCCCCGTGCCCTCCGGGTGCTCGCCCGCCCAGAAGCCCTTCTCATCCCCTGCTTGGTCCCTCTGGGACCCCCGGCCCATCCTGAAGTTGCCTGGCGACCCACCAGGAGTCACCTCATCTGCATCCACTCTGGTCTGTTGGAAAGGGGCTTGTTATGAACAACGGGAGATGCTCCTGTCCCCCAAGAGGTCCCAGGGGTTTTAGGAGTTCTGTGCCGGGACTGGGACAAGACCAAATGCAGCGCTCTCCCCTTAGCTTCAGGGGGTGTGTCCCAGAGCCCCGTAGGTGCCCGACACCGCGGGGCCCAGCCGGCCCTGGCGCACCGAGTCCCTGTGGCGACTCAGACAGAGAGGTGAACAGTAGCTACAGTAGTCGTGATAAACGTCGTGTGAGTGGCTCTGGGGCCATTGAGAAATGAAACAGGCACCTTGAACCCGACGCCGCGACCCCACGACCGTGTGGCGGCCCCCGGGTGACTGCGGCAGGGGCGCGCACGGTGTGGGGGCCCAGCACAGAGGGGTGGCTCACGACCCGGGCGGGACCGAGGGGACAGCACAGCATCTCGTCACGCTTCTTCCAGACGCGGGCTGTGAAGCTCGGGAATTGTTTCTTCCTGGAGTTAGCTCCGTGTTTTCACACCGCGGTCGGCCGTGGGTGACGGGGCCGCGGGTGAGGGGCAGCTGCTGCACTTGCTTCTCACGCACCCACGCCCGGGCGTCTCCACGCGTCTCCCCCTGCTCCCCCGTTCGCGGGCAGGGTGGCCCCAGCGTCGGGCGTCGCCGTGGGCAGGGAGCAGAGGCTTCCTTCCTGGGTCGCCTTTAGGAACAAGGAAACCTCTCTGGGGACCCCACCTCCAGCAGACCACCCTTCGGGGCTCAGCGCCCCACGCGGGGTCGCATGATGACGGAAGCTGGGATGACGGAGATGAGCTTAAATCAGTCCAGTCTCCACTGGAGTCGCTCCAGCGGGGTGGACGGCCGAGCGGGCAGGAGCGCAGGGAGCCCCCGGGCACCCCGCTGTCCTCACTAGCTGTGGCTCTGGCGGGTCCGAGGAGCCGGCCTGGGGGCCGTTGATCACCCACCGCAGCTGCATCGCTCGGAGATAGTGTTTTAATGATTTATGAGTAGCCAGAAGGAAGGTTTTCTTATTGGGGGCTGAAATCACTTTGAAAATTGGCTTCTAGAAGCATCTGGTTATTTTGGACGTGATCACGTCAACTTAGTTTAAAAACTTCAAATGATAAAGATTGCCTTTTCCTTCAAAGCTCCTGTCAGATGAAACAGGCATTAAAAGTGATTTGAAATTAAAGCTTTAACATTTTTCCCGGCGATCCTCCTCGTTTTACTTTGAATTTGAAACAGAATGAACTAGTAGGGGAAAGGAAACTGGTCAGCATTTTTTTCCCGCCAAACTGTGAGGCTCGTTCTAACAGTAGCTGCTCTCCCCGGCGGCAGGAGCACCCACCTCTGTTCCGAGGGCAGCTCGAGCGAGCAGCAGCGCCTGTCCGAGGCCCCGACCCCACGCGCTTGGGGCCGTGCATGTGGGTGCAGCCAGCCCCGTCCTCCTGTGGGACCGGCTCAGGAATGGCCTCACTCCGCCGTGCTCTGCGGTGGCACGCGGTCCGTCTGCGGGACTCTGGGCAGCTCGCTCACCTCTTAGGATCCCTGGACTCCCTCTGGGAGCAGGGTGGGCCGTGGGCACCCCCACGGTACTTCCCGCTTCCACGCGATGGTGCCTTTGTGACCGGTCTCTGGGTGAGTGAGGTGGCACTGCTGTTGGTGATTAACTCGACTTCCAGCCCTTCCGGCGCCGGCTCCCATCCCGAAGCTCTGCAGGGACCGCGCTCAGCGGGATGCCCGTGGCGCGGGGCCTGGTGCCGAGCCTGAGCCCCGTGGGCAGGAGCGCGGTTGGCGCCGCGCTCAGTAAGCAGACTGCCCGCCGCCGGGACAGATGGACAGCCCCACAGCACGACCGTCTCCGCAGCACTTCCTGTGTCCGAGCCTCGAGCCCAGTGCCCAGTGCTCGTGCGTCCCCTCCCTGCATCGCCTAGCGGCCCCGTGGGAGGTGCCGCCACCCTCGTCTGCCTCTTCTGGGGACAAGAACAGGCTCAGGAGTCAGGGAACGTTCTCAGGGCCTCAGATGACAGGGAGCTCGCGGGCAGCTCCTGCCTCTTCTGTTTGCGGTGGACTCGCGTGCAGGTTCTGTGCACACGTGGCAGGAGCTGGGGTCCTGCGCCCCGGAGGCCCTCGGTGCCGTGTGTGCAGTGTCACTCAGCTGGTGGGGTCCGGGCAGCTGCTCTCGTGACAGGCGGCAGCTGGTGACCGTGGCCTTCGTGTGCAGGGCCAGGACCTGTGACGCTGGAACAGCTGGTTTCGCTGCCTCACGTCCTTGAAGGCACCTGAGCAGGACTTGCGGTGCGGTCGGCGGCAGCAGCTTGACGAGAAGGTGGCGGCAAGGGCTCCGCCGCGCCCAGGGGGGCAGGGGCAGGGCCCGGGGGTGCTCCAGGCAGACGTTCACCTGGCCGCCATGCGGCCTGAGCTGGGGGCACGCCCTTCGGGGTGTGCGCTGGCATCTGCAGCGGCCCCTGGCGCTGCACCCCCGTGCAGCCGCCCGAGCCGAGCGGCCCATCCGCCTCTCCGCACGGTCGTTGCCACGGCGCTCTCGCGATTTCAGGGGAGGTCGGGTACTTCTCTGCCCCGTCCTGGACAGGTGACAGCTGCTAAGGGGGGGACCGATTTAACCTTCTGTGAGCCGAGGGGAAGGAGAAGCCCCCGTCCTGCCATGTACGGAAGCTGAGTAGGAAAGCCATCTCCCGCCTCACTGGGGGACAGTACGGTGACAACCCAGCTCCGAGCCACACGGCGGGCCCCCCAGCAGTCTGGAGCGCAGAAGGGTGTGTGCGTGCCTTGAGCTACAGCCTCTGAGCCCTTGTTGCCGGAGAAACCTGGTTCCATCATCCACCGTAAGTGAACGGGACCTTACTGTCCCTTCTGTCTGGGCCTGCAGGGCGCAGCGTCCCTGAGCCTTCCATGTGCGAGAGAGAGCGTGCTTTCCCCTCCCGCGAGAGGTCAGAACTCAGGCGCCAGCTTCTCATACCGTCTACTTAGGCCCTGAGCTTTAGGTCCCTTCATCAGGATGGGGCGAGTGTCTTGTAGGGCTGTTCTGAGAACGAGGCAAGATGGTGACGACACGCCTGGCACACAGCAGCGCTCAGGTGGCGCTGGCTGCTGTGGAGGCGTGTCGGGGGCGTGGCAGGGTCCTGGGGGGCGCCCTTCAGAGCGCCAAGTGTCGCCGGCCTCCACGTCAGCGTGCCCACAGCGTGCACGGTCAGGCCCAGCCTCTGCGTCTCCCCTTCGTGTCCGCGGGAGCTCCTGGACGCCGCCGATCACGAAGACGGGCGGCTCTGGCGGTGGTGCGGAAGGAGCGCCACCGGCACGGGCGGCTGGCCCTGGTCGCACTGCTGCCCTGGCTTCCGTTCCAGTTCTTGGAGGCCGCCGCTTCCTGCCGGATGCTTGCCGAGGGCTCCGTGCGCGTCCAGGCTTTGTGGGCAGACCTGGGTGTGTCTGCTGTCACCCCTGTCCACACAGAGCTCGCGTGACACTGCTCTGCAGCTGCCTCCGCCCTTGCTGGGCCCTCATGGGACCCGGCGTCCCCATACACAGCCCGCGCACTGCCCCCAGCCCTGCGCCTGGTAGAGCGAGGACGCGGAGGGCCCTGGACGGGCAGCTGCGTTTCTTCACGGCTCTGGGCAACGTCGGAAGGGACAGTTGTTTACCGAAGGGGGCTCAAGAACAGACGGGTGGAATGAGCAGTCGTCACCTATGCTGTGTCTCAGAGAAGGTCGTGCCCTTGGCTGGCGCGTTTCCCGGCACCCGCCAGGTGGATGGGTTTCTCTCTTGCCTCCCAAGGGTGAGTTAAGAGCAGCGTGACAGTCATAACTCTTACTGTGGCTCTCCTGCTGTTTGTCCAGAGCATTTCGGATGTCTTCTTGGAATGTAATTAGTCCTTGTCACCCTTGTCGCCCTGATGCGTGAGGACCAGGGACCTGCTCTGTGCACGTGGGTGCATCTCCCGCGGTGCCCGAGGCGGCCGCTGAGGGCATGGACGCCCTCGCTGGCCCCGGCACAGGCCGCCTGCATTCCATCCTGGCCCCGGCACCCGGGAGCGCTGTGCCCCACCCGTCGCGCGAGGAACACACTGGGACTGGAGCCTTTGCTCGGTGAGCAGTGCTGCTGGCTGCTGCCGTAGTCGTCACAGCTGTCACTGTCATCGTGTTTTGTAGTAACTGGGAAAGTATGCAGTCAGACAGTTAAGGGCACAGCAGTGATGAGTTTCCCAGTGGGCACGTTAGCGGCCAGATGCGTCTCTTGCGTGTGGCCCGAGGAGACCAGGAAGGGTTGGACTCGTGACAGGCACGTGTGAAAGGTGGAGATGGTGGAGTTTGCTGTGGATCATCGTGCCAGGTGAGGAAAAAGACGGTTCCCGAGCAGCGCGGTCCCCTCGGTCTCTCCCCGTCCGTGCCTCGCTCGTGTGTAAATGGAGACGGCAGTGGGTTGCAGGCGGACGGCCACGGGGCTGACTCAGGGAACGCGTGGCAGCTGCGTGTTCCGGCGCCCAGCCCGTCGTCGGCACTCAGCACAGGGGCAGCTGCCGTTCCGGGGTGTCAGCGTCCTCACGGACAGCCGTGTTGCTCTGGTGACAGCAGCGAGCTCAGCACTCAGGAGCTCACGTGGCTCTGCGTGGCCAGCGCGGTCTCCGACCCTGAGCCCCCTCTCTGCTGGGCTGACTCAGAGAATCGCCGTGTCTGGCTGTGCCGAGGATGGCAGCTCTGCGTCTGGCCGTTTCCTGGCGGGACTCTGGGCTGTCTGTCGCCCCGCCCTCCACCCCGTGTGGCGTTTCGGCCTGGTGCCTGCACCAGGACTTGCAGGGTGTGTGCCTGGCAGTGGGTGTGAGACGCTCCCTGGAGAGGGAGCCCGCTGGCCTTTGGGGCGTGGGGACCCGCGCTGGCCGCCTCCCAGCTCTGCTCCAGGGTCCTGTGGAGAGAAGCACGGCGCCTTTGGGAGCTCCGGCCAGAGTTGCAGGGACACCACCCAGCGGGAAGCCCCCGGCTCCCCGGTTGGGTTCTCTTCTGCCACGGTGCCCAGGCCCCGTCCCTCTCCTTAGCTGACGGAGCTGCTGGAGGTCCAGGCTCTGTACATTCACGGTGGTACCGCTCGTGTCCAGCACGGCCGGCCCTGGCTCGCTGTGTGTTTCATGAACGAGGGGCAGATGGAGGCCCCCTCCTGACGAAGGCTGTCCGCCGTCCGTGCCCCCGGCTGCAGTGCGCCAGGCCCGGGCAGCGGTGCCCGTCTTCACCGCGGCGTGACCCGGAGGGCATTGCTCTGTGCCCAAGCCCCTCCGTGACGGCGGGTGAATGCAGACTCCTCGCTTGGGTCCGCGAAGTCCTCGGTGTCCCAGCCCCGGCCTCTCCAGCCCCATCTCCTGGTTTTTCCCGCGTCTGCCGAATTGGCCCCCCGGCTCGCGATCCCTGTGCCACCCGACATGGCACACGTCTTCCTTGTTGGCGCTGGCTCTTTGTTCAGTTCTTGGCTGAATTTAAATTTCTCCGATGGCCTTGGCTGACTCCTATCTAAATGAGGCTTCCGCTTAGATTATGTATTGTGCAATTAAGTTTATCTTCATTTTATGCTAATTTGTTCAACTTGTCTCCATTAGAATGGGGATGGTATCTGGGTTATTATGTCCGCCACTGTGGTTCTGGCCGGAGCCCCGCGCAGGGACGAGGCAGACACTAGTACGTGTGAGCGGTGCGTGTGCGAGGGGCTTTTGGGTGTGCACGATGGCGGCCTGTCGCTCCGGCGTGTGGGGCAAACTTTGTTCCTCACTCGGCCCCTGTCTTTCTCACGTCTAAACCGCAGGGAGATGGCACTGCGTACCCCACGTCCAGCCACCCTGCCTCCTTTCGCCGGTCACTGTCATCCCCTGATCCCGCGGTCGCCCCGGTGGCTCTCCCTGCGTCCCCCTTTGTCGCAGGCCGGCCCTCGGCAGCGTCAGCCTGCGCCTGAGCCCCACAGCGGCAGGGGGGCCCCTTCTGAAACGCGTGCCGGGCCTGTCGCTCAGTGCGGACCCCAGCCCTGCCGGGAGTGGGGCGGGCAGGTGCCACTCAGCGTGACAGTGGTGTGCGTGGGCCGGCGCCACCCTTCCTCCCCTGGCGCGTCCGTCAGGCCTCCCGCCCTCTCTCTGGGTCTGATCTCCTGTCCGCCAGGTGCGGCTCCGGGTGAGGTGGGTGAGTCGGCACCTTTGGCTGCCTGCTGGCTGGCCGGGCACACACCCCCTGGACCCCACCCCATCCAGGCTGCGGTGCCCGTCCGCTCACGGTAGCCGACGCTGCCTCACGCGACGGCAGGTCAGAGGCTTGCTGGAGAGTCAGCTTCGCTGCCTTGCTTTCTGCCCAAGCACTGTGTCGTCTAATTTCCCTGCAAATGACCCCTGAGAAGGCTGTCGCCGAGGCTCGCGACTGCTGCAGACAGCCTGGCGTTCTCGTGCGGCGTCCGTCGTCAAGGTGCGTGGCTCAGAGCGCTGGCTTGCCTCCTGCGGGCACCACGGACACCGGCATGGAGCGCCTGGCCTGCGTTGGGCCGAGCCCAGGATGCAGAGGATGGTCCGAGGGCGAGGCCCCGTGTGCGCACACGCGTGTGCACGTGCCCTTCCCCGTCTGCGTGCTCGCACACTGACAAAGCATAGGTTGTTTGTCCGGTCAGAGGGACGTGTTTATTCTCTGGCTACAGAGTAGATCAAGGAAGGTTTTTGGGAGAAGTACCTGTGAGCTACATTAGGAAGAAAGACAACACTCAGAAAACGCTTGCCTGGTGACTCAGAGGCAGCGTGTCTGCAGCAGGGTGGCTGCCTGCCCCGGAGCGTCCCGCCCAGGGGCTGGCTCGTGTCTGTCCTGGGAAGACGCCCTGGCCCCACCTCCCCATCCAGGCTGCGGTGCCCGGTAGCACCCCTAGACGGCGGCCAGGGTCTCCTCACTGCCGCCGGGCTGCGCGGCCCTGCGGGTTTCCCGTGAGGCTCCAGGGCCGTTCTCTGTCTGTCCTGCGCCTCTTACCCCCGGCTGCCCCTCAGCCGCACCTGGGCTGTCCCTGAGCTGACACCCGGCACCCAGTCTGGACTGCAGTGCACGTGTCGTGTGCCTGCTGGATGCAGGCAGATCCATGACCAGGAGGCAGGTGGTCACCTCTGCCCAGTGTTAGCCTCTGCGTGGGGCACGAGTGTCCCCTTCCGAGGGTGGTGGTGGTGAACAGGCCCAGCGCCAGGGTCAGGAGCTGGCAGCTGTTACCCGTTCTGCCCGCTGAGGCGTTTCTTGTTCCACAGAACCTTCAGGAGGGTGTTGGGGTCCAGTGGGCTCACAGCCCGTGTCTGGTGTCTGACACCCAGGGTTCGTTTCCCTCCCCCATTCGTGCCATGCGAGGACCTGTAGTTGACGCCCCAAAGCTGTGTCACTTGAGGGACCATCAGCAGCAGCGAGTCTGTGTGAGGTCTACTTGAGGTGTCCAGCCTGGGCACACAGAACGGCTGCCCTGTAGTCTCTGCGGTCGCCGGGGTCTCCTGGCCGTCTGCTCAGGTCTGCCCTTCACGCTGGTTCCCCAGCCCCTTCCTTCTCGTGGCAGGAGAAGGAGCACAGCCCCTGTGACAGCAGCAGCTGAACTGAGGGACCCTGGCCCTGCCTGCAGTGCCGCGTTTGGTCGGGAGGTGGCGCTGGCAGCACTTGCAGCCGCTTCCTCCTGCTCGGGCCTTCACCCTGGGGAGTGCTGGTGCCCGCCTGTCAGTTTGGTGTCTGACTGGAGAGTGCGCGTGCGAGATGCGTGTGTGTGTGTGTGTGTGTGCGTGTGTGTGTGTGTGCGTGCGTGTGTGTGTGTGTGTGTGTGGAATCACCAGGACAGTGACTGAAAGAACAGGGTGAGTGGCCGGCCATCTCCCCCAGGTGCTTCTCTGGGAATCTTTCTCCTCTCGTTAAGTAGCGGTTTCTGGGTCCTTCAGTTGCTCCCCAATCTGTGTTGCTGAGACCCTCGGGTCGGGCCCTGCATTGCACTGGTGGCCTCCCCACTGTGGCCATGGGACCTGCTTGAGTCGCTGTCATTCTCCAGACTGTAACTGTCTGGCTTCTGTCCCCGAGCTCGCCTCGTCCCTAAGAGAATCAGTCGCCTGGGGCCCAGCGAGAAGTCTGGGCTCAGGGTCGCCACCGGCAGGGCCTGCTGTGGCTGGGACCGGGCGGGTGTGCACAGCAGCTGTGGCGGGAAGGGTGTCCCCTCTGGAGATACGGCCTGTGCCCTGCGCACGGAGGGGCCCTCCTCCTGGGCCTGCGTGGAGGGGACCCCGGGGGAGCATGCGGACATCGCCCTGACCCAGTGTGGTCTGTGATGCTTGTCCGTTCTGTCACCCGGAGACACAGTCCAGCCTCGCTGGGCTCTCCTGACCCTGGCTTGGGTGAGGAGGGGCTGAGGTGTCATTCGAGGGCCCCTCCACTGCATCCTGCCCTGGGCTGGGCAGCTGGCCCAGTGTCTGAGGCTGCACTGGCACAGACGCTAGGTTAGGTCCATGTGGCTCTGGAGGGGAGGAGGGGACAGTGACAGGAGCAGGGGTGGCCAAGAGGTGGTGGCGGGCGGAAGCCCCCTGGGCCAGCCTCCACGGGCAGGACGTGGGTCGAGGTTGGGCCTTGTCTGCCCACGGGACTCCGGGCACAGGCCCTGCTCCTCCTGACAGCCCGCCACTGCAGCCCGCTCCTGTGGCCTCTGCAGCGGGATGAGACGCCGTTAATATTTCACACCCAGACTATTTTCTTGCATGTTTTGCATTTCCATATTTAAAACGGCATTTACATATTCATGGACTTTTAAGTAAGTTTTTATTGTTAAGGGATGTGGAAGTGGATATGATGCAAAACTCCTCATTTTATTCAAACCTTGGGGAAAAAACATCCCCCCAACGAAGCCAGTTTCCGAGTAGTTAGCTGTGGAGCAGGCTGCTGCAGGGAGCGTTCTCGGGAAGCCATTGCGTCCCAGGGCTCGTGCAGCCATCCCTTGGCTGTGGACACCGGGCTGGGTGGCCCGGAGGCCCGTCACCCTTCTGGGTTTCTCCGCGCTGGGACCCTGCCTTTCCATCGTGTGCTGGGGACCATGTCCCCATTTCTCTCTTGGCAGATCTCAGGTGGACAGGCCTCTGGTTTTGGAGGTGGCTGGGCCTTTCCCAGGCCTGCCAGGCGGCCCGCTGTCGGAGAACCCAGGCTGTCCCAGGAGTGCACGGCACGCTCCTCCGTCCCTTCTCCTCTCTTACTGTATCCAAGTGCCCGTCGCTGTCACGCCTCCGCTGCCCCGGCCCTGCCCCGGCCCTGCCCCGGCCCTGCACGGTGGCAGGTGGCTGTAGGGAGAGGACCCGGCCGCAGCAAGGCAGCGGCTGTGTGCCCGCCTCTGCTACTGCCGAGGCGAGTCCAGGGGGCCTGCGGGCTTCGGGGTCTGGCATGAGTCTCGTCCTGAGCCAGGCTCGGTCCGTGAGAATGACTAAGTGCTCCAGGGCCGGTGAAGGCTCCCGAACCCGCAGAGCAGAGGCGTGACGGCCGGCCACGTGCCCTGCACAGGAGCAGATCCGGGCTCACTGGAGCCCAAATAATGGACCACCAGACTGGAAGGTCCTTGGGTCCAGGAGCAAGCAGGCTGCTGCCTGGCCATGCGCTTGGATGTCACCCAGTGAGCGGGTCCCGTGGGGGCGCTGCTCTCCACTTCTCTCTCAGCTGTCTCCCCACCCATAGTGAAGGTTTCCCGCCAGCTCTCGCGGGCTGTCCGGAGGTCAGCCCACGTGCAGCAGGGGCCCAGGGAGTGGGCGCATGGGGGTGTGGTCGTGTCAGGGGCCCCTCTCAGCCACGCTTCCCCAGTGCCGGAACCGACAGGCTCCTGGCGGCTGCTTGCCAGTGGCATGGAGGAGGGCCTCCTGGACACGCAGGTTCTTGGGCGTCGCCTCCGGAGCAGCAGAGCCGGGCATCTGCTTCGTGCATTCTGCCGTGTCGTCCGCACACTGCCCGCTCGTGTTTCCTACATCAGGGCTGGAGAGAATGCCGTGTTTTACATCTCGCACGTCTCTTTGACGTCTGTGAAGGAGGAGAGGGCTGGTTCTCGTGGCCGCGTCTGCGTCCGCTCGGCTGTGATGTGCTCGGCGGTTGAGGCGTGTGGAGGCGTGCTGGCCTCGCACAGATCTGTCATCGGAGGAGCCCCGAGGGGCCTCCTCACCCCGCAGCGGCACCGTGCAGCTCCTCGCGGCGTCGGGCGCCCAGCACTCCCCTCTGTGCGGGGGACGTGAGTGCTAACTACTCTGAGACGCCTTGCGCAGCGTTTCCGCGGCCTCTCTCTGAATTCCTGGTTTGACAGAGGGCACCTTGTAATGCTTCTCCCTTTGAAATTCAAGGACACCAGTCATCTGGGAAGATTTCCCGAGTTTTGGTTTTTGGGGGAAGGGTTATTGCCACGTGGCGGGAGGTGGGTGGTGGGGGCATCTCCACGTGCAGCCTCGGGGCCGGGTTCCCTTGCGGTGCTCTTGGTTCCAACAGCCGGTGCGGGAGGCCTGCTGGGCTTCAGGAGACGCTAAGAGCTCCGGCGCCCTGCAGTGCTCTCCGGGGTGCGGTGGGGCTGCCCTGCTCCGAGAGCCTGGGGCCCCAGGCGGGTGGGTCCTCCCACAGACACCACTGCTAGGCTCACTCGGGTTCTTGGTGACTGGTGACGTTTAAATGGGCAGGTCTTTTTCTTGTGATAGAGAAGCTGATTTCTCGTTGTCAAATTTCCATCTTTCATCCAAGTAAGAAACTGAGATGCTTTCCTGCCAAAATCAGGAACAGGTCAAGGACGTTCAATTTAACTTTGTCCTGGAAGTTTTAGCTAATGCGATAAGACAAGAAAAGGGAATAAGATGTGTATGGAAAGAAGGAAAAAATAAAGCTGTGTTTATTTGCAGTTGACATGATGGTTTACATAAGAAATTTTAAAGAATTAACTAAAGAACTCTTGGAACTAACAAGTGATCATAGCAGGGTTGTAGGATCCAAAGTTAGTATGCACCAGTCAGTCACTTTCCTATACATATCAGCAATGAACCACTGGAATTTGAGACAAAAACAGTACATTTACATTAGCACTAAAAAAGAACCCTAAACAACAAAAAATCAAAAAGAAATATTTAAGTATATATCTAAGAAAACACATTCAAGATTTACATGAGGAAAACTACAAAACTCTGACGAAAACATAGAAGATCTAAATAAACGCAGAGCTATTCCATGTTCATTGAGAAGAAGACAGAATTGTTAACATGTTAGTTTTTCTTATCTCGATCGATAGATTCAGTGCGATCCGAGTTGAAATCCCAGCAAGTTATTTTTGGGATATCGACAAATCGGTTCTAAAGCTTACATGAGAAGCGTAAGAGCCAGGGTAGCTAACACAGTATTGAAGGAGGAGAACAGACTTGGATGACGGCCAGCACTGAACTTGAAGAGTTACTCATAAAGGTACAGTCATCAAGACAGCGCAGTGTTTGTGAAAAAGACACAGACATCCGTGGAACAGAAAAGTGAGTCCGAAACAACCCCATAAACATAGTCAGCTGATCTGAAACGAAAGAGCCAAGACAGCACGGCGGAGCAGGGGGGGTCTCCACAGATGGCGCCGGAGCAGCTGGACCCCCACTGCGAAGCAGACGGACGGAATGAGTCTAGACGTGTCTCGCGCTCGCCGCGGAAACCCGCTCAGGCCTGCAAACGCCCTGGAAGGGAGCGGCGGCAGGTCTCGCTGGAGTCCCACGGTGGAGGAGGCCCCCGGAGGAGGGGGCAGGAAGGAGGCCGGGAGGGGCCCCCCCTGAGCTGCCGGCAGCCTGAGTGTGTCAGGCCTCCTGTGTGAGCGGGAGCTGGGAGGGAGCGGCGCTGCTCTCCGAGCTATTCGCAGTGTCCCCAGGGACTGCGCTCAGCGGGGAAGGAGAAATGGAACTTTGAATTTTAAATGGGTTTAAACTCCTTTCAATTTAACAGTCGCGACTGTTCCTGTCTGCTCCTATTGGGAAGCCGAGGACGCGCAGCTTTCTCTCATCGCTCTGCTCTGCTAATTTCATTGTCGTTGCGTGTCATGTCGCCGTAGATGTAACACGTTTTATCATGGGTAAACCGGTTTTCACATAGTCTCCTGTAAAGCCCTCGCTAGCCCTCAGAACACTCGTCCCTTCCATGTTTGAGCGTTGGGGCCAGGACTGCCGTGGAGCCTCCTTCTCTGGCCCCACGAAGCGCTGCTGGGTGACTTGACCAGCTACGGGGGACCCAGCAGGAGCCGGCAGCCTGCTTCCCCTTCAGAAGCTCGGCGGCAGCGGGAGAGGTAGGCACGCCTGTGCCAGCGTGCATCGGGAAAAGTGCGGCGTCTGGGAGGGGTGACCTGCTCTGGGTCAGGCCTGTGGCCCGAGGTCGTGGGGTCCCCGGGCTCCTTTCCCAGGTGTCCCGTCCACATGCAGACAGTTGCATCTCAGTTCCCGGTGCCCGTGGTCAGACGCGGCGTTTCTCAGCTGTGGCCTGAGGGTGGCCTGTGTCTGCGGGGCAGTCGCCCCGCATGAGGGCAAGGGGCTCAGGCCCCTGTTCGCGGTGCATTTTGGCCCGTCCTGTGCCCGCTCCGGCCCCAGGGATGCGTTGGCTCCAGTGTGGGCAGCATCCGGCTGCACAGCTCAGCCTAGGACGCCGTGGACTCCTCCCCAGGTGGGCGACCACCTGGCCCAGGGGGCATGCCGTCTGGGAGAGCTGCCCCCCAGGAGCATTTGGTGGCCGTTTCATGATTTCTTTAAGATCCGTTTTTGTGATTTACTCAGAACACCCTTAGAAGTGAGAGCTTCCAGCGAGCAGGCACGCCCCTGAGACCATGCTGCCTCCAGCGGGCCGGCGCCCGTCGCGGTGCCCTCAAGCCGCAGCGCTGGCCACCTGATGGGTCCCACGGTGTTTGCAGTCTTGTCCTCATCCTGGCACTCAGCGCTGTGCTGTGTCCACACCCTCGCTAGGTCCCACGCTCTGCTGGTGGCACCAGTGTCTGCACCCTTGGGTGCTGGGGGAGGACAGGACGCAGTCGGGGACGGAGGTCCCGGATGCTCACTGAGCGTGTCCGAGCCTGTTGCGTCCCCTCGTGGGCTGGCCTCTGCTGGCGGTGTGGACGCCAGCAGGCCTCGGCGAGGTCAGCCTGGCAGAGCCCGCGCTCCAGTCTGCAGTGCCCGGATGCCCGCTGTGGGGAGAGGCTCGCAGCCGCGGGAGTCCGGAGAGGCCCGTGTGTCTGCCTGGGGGGGCGGGAGCTGCACCAGCTCTCCCAGCTGGGGCTGGGCCTGGGCCTGGGCCTTGGGGCCCACTGGTGCTGGAGGGGGCGTCGGTGGGACTCGCACGCTGGCCCGGGCTTGGGCGGAGCATCTGTTGTACCCCGTGGAGGTCACGTGCTAACGAGGGAGGCTGGTTTGGTACGGAGAGTCACGAGGACTGGCAGCATCCTTTGGCCTCGTGGCATCTGCTCTTCCGTCAGATGCCCTGCGCTCCCTCCCCTGCGGGCCCTGAGCCTCCGAGAAGATGAGCTGGAGCGGGACGAGCCCCCGCCTGCCTGCCGCTCTGACGCAGGACCCCGACCTCTGCAGCCCGGGAGGCTGTCAGCCGGGCGGGGGCTGAAGCGTGAGCTCCCCCGGGGCCTCGTCCGCGGGTGCAGGAGCAGCGTCTGTCTCCGGCGGCGGGCAGAGCGGGCCACGGTCCTGCTGTGTGTCCGCTCTGCTTGTCTTCCTCCTGTCAGGGAGACGAGTGTGTCCCTGTGCAGACCGCCGGGCCGCGTCTGCCTCCCTCCCTGCCTGCGGGAGGGATCCGGCGGGTTTCGCGTTCTGGGGGTTTGTTTACCACTCCACCTGGAGAACAGGTCTTCCCGCGCATCCTTGTCCTCGGCGGGTAGTGAGTGGGCGTCAGCGGGGCTCACGGAGCTCTGGGAAACAGCACACAGGCGTCCTGCCGAGAGAAACCTTTTACTCTCCGTTCCTGTTAGAACACACTTAGCTTTCCGGAGTCAGATCTGGTCTCCTCCTGTGGCTAGTGACCTCCTCCTTTTGGGCCCAGCGTGGCTGCCGCCGGCCTGTGTCTGCCCCGTCTCTGCCCCTGGCCCGCCCTGGACCTGTGGCGAGTCTCCACCAGCTCTCACAGCCACGCAGGTCCTTCCGGGCCTGTCTCAGCCCTGCTCCTGTCAGCCGTCTGGCAGAGTCCCCACGGGCTGCGGGCTCAGAAGGAAGACCGAGTGCTGCCCGCCCGCAGGTCCATTTGCCGTCTGCAGGGCCGGCCTCTGAGCACGTGGGGCTGGGCCGTAGGTCGCCTCTGCTCCGGCCCCAGATCAGAGCCGGACAGGGCCCCCTCTCCCCGTGGTCCTGACGTCTCTGAACACACGCCCTTCGGCGACGAGTCTGACTGGGAGCCAGACAAGACGAGACGGGCCTCCCGCTGGCATCTTCTGTTTCCCTCCTTCCTCCCTGTGGGAAATTTACCCCTGACGGCTCCACGGGGGGCGGGCCCGTGGGGAAGGAGAGCGGGTTCGACTGGTGGGAGGGTGGAGCCATAGCCTCCTGGGGCGATGGTGGATGGTCCAGGAGGACCTGGCTGGGGCCCCTGTTGGCCACTGACCTTGTGATGACAGAGGCTCCAGGCCGAGCCCTCAGCCCTGTCTGTGACAGCGGTTCATCATGTTGCATTGTTTCCAGCCTGTCCACGTAGCAGAGGTGGCCTGAGAGGCGCCTGGGCCGGGCTCACAGTTCGGGATTCCTGGTTCAGTGACCCCCATCGGAGCGGTCTCAGTTGCTGCCCGCAGGTCACTCCGAGCTGCCCTTCACTGGCGTTTTCCTGGAACAGCCTTCACAGCTCTGCTTTCTGATGAGCGGACTGTTTTTGGAGGTCAGGCTGCCTCTCCTTGAGGTGGCATGGCCTCTTCCACTTCCCGGCCACTGGGCGGGCGAGTGCCCAGTGCCGCCGCTCAGCCAGCAGCCTGGCCCCGGGCTGTCGGGAGAGGTGTGCGGGGCTCTGGGCCCAGGCGCGGCTGTGCTAGTGATGACGGGCAGTTTGGTTACCGCGATGAGAAGTGGTGACTCTGGCACCAGGGGACTGTGACGAGCACACGCGGAGCAGAGCCCTCCTCGGGCTGCGTGAGAACGAACTGCTTTAGGGACAGCTGGGTGTGTCCTCCGGCTCTTGCTAAACGCAGCGGCACGCGAGCTGGCCCGTCTGCGGCCCAGACCACGTTGACGCTCGTGGGCCGAAGCGGCCCGGGCACGCTCCCGCCAGGGGCAGGCATGCTCACAGCGGCCCCCCCACCCGCTGCCGTGGTGCTGGTGCCCGGACACCTCTGTCCTGGTCTGTGCGCCCCGCCGGCCCCCCTTCGCTGTCCTCGGGCTCTCTGCGCCCACACAGGAGCCAGCGGGGTCTGTCCGAGCCTCTGGTGCTGTCCAAGCCCTGGTCGTCCCCTCAGGGGCTCCCAGGTTGAGTGACTCACCATGGTCTGCGTGGACGTGGCAGCCAGGCCTGCACCCCATCTTCTGTCCTTGGTCACTGCCCGTGCCTGGGCCGAGGTCCTCCTAAGGGACGCGCCGCACGCCGCCGTTCCGTTGTCAGGAGGCCGCTGACCGCCACGGGCTCTTCTCTCCGCAGAACCACAGACGTCAGCAGCCAGAGGGGCCGCGGGCTGGGTGCTAATTGGCCGCTTCTGAGGAGCTGAGGATGGGCTCGCTTTGAAACGGATGCTTTGAACTGGTTTTTCAGGTCGTCTGTTTTCCTGAGGTCCTAAGGCTGGGCAGACGTCAGGACTCTTTCTTGCTGTCGTCCCCTTCGTTTATTTTAAGAGCTGCCAGTGGAAGACCCGGACACTGCGGCAGGAGCTCGGCCCCGCCTCCCTGTGGCTCGTGTGGCTCGGCTTCTGGGCGTCCGAAGGTGCCTTCCCTTCCGTCCGGGTGCAGTGGCTAGTGAGGCACCGTCTCCTGGGTGGGGCCGTCCCGAAACCTCGCAGCATCTCCTGGCCGGTCGCGAGGGCTTCCCTTGCCGGGGACTCGGCAGCAGGCCGCATCAGCCAGGCCCGTTGTCGGGACGGTGAGCGCAGGGGTCGTTCCAGCACCGTGCTGGAGACCTCGGCCTGAGGGTCCAGGCCTCCGTCACATAACTGGGGCTTGTCTGGTGTTCTGAAGTGTCCCCAGAGCAGGGCAGCCGGGGTGGCTCTCACTAATGGGCTCAGCTGGGCGGTGGCTGGGTGTCACCCCGCCCACCTGTGTTCTGCCCCATTTTCTGAGTAATCACGGGTGTGCCAGGTGCGCGGAGGCCCACGATGGCTCTGTGCTCACCGCAGCCTGTCCCCGTCTCTCCTGGCTCCGTGTGCTCGGGGCTCCTCTGAGGAGGACGGCCAGAGACGGCTGACCTTGCTGCCTCACGTCCTTTTCTGCGGTGTGACGCTCTGCCCCCATCCCCCTCAGCCTTGCCGCCTCTCCCTTCTCATCCCTGCCCCTGCCTGCCCTCGGGCCGGGGCTCGCCTCGGCTGCCACCGCAGGCCGGGGCACTCAGCCTGGGGGCGAGGAGCCTGGGCCCAGAGGCCACCCAGCCGGTGGCAAGTAGGCCCCGGGGTCTGGGGTGCCCTGTGAGAGCCGGGGTTTTCTGCAGCATCTGTCTGGGCAGAGTGGAGGCTGCACTGGGCCCTGGCGGCCGGTGCCCGTGCTCCCAGCTCCGGAGAAGGCGGGCCGCTGGCACAGGATGCCTCCCGGGGGCTCCAGTGTGCACGCGGCCGGGCTGCTCCGCGCCCCAGCTGCGAGCACGCACTCGGCCTCCCTGTACCCGTCTGTGCCTTAATGGAGGGCCGCGCAGGGGCACTGGCTTTCTGAAGTAACTAAAAAGCTTCTGCCAGAGCAGCCGAGGGTGCTGACTAATTGGTGGCTTCTCGTGTTTATTTCTGGCACGCGTGGTAAACAGCTTTGCCTCTCGGCCCAGCGGGGGCAGATTGGGAGCGATCGCTGATGGATTCCTCACCTGCGGAGACGCGCGCCTGGAGGGGTGTATCGATCCGGCACCTCCTGCCAGGCCCACTCTGAAACAGGCTTAATTGCCTCGAGACCAGCTTCCGAGCGTCAAGCACTGGCTTGCCGCTGTCGCTCAGCTCAGGCCGCCGCCCCCCCGGGATTGAAGTCTCTCCCGTGTGTGTCCTTGAAGGAGCCCGGCTCCTGCCGTCCCCGGCTTCACCGGTGGCCCAGAGGACACGCAGGACTGCTGGGTGAGGCGGCAGTCCTCTGGGTGCGAGGGAGGGAAGCCCAGCCACGACCGACGCAAGCGCGCACAGTGTGCCAGCTCTGCGGTGGCTGGGGAAGGGGCGTCTGCCTCAGCTACAGACGGAACCCGGGGCGACACCAGCGCCCCCCTGCTCTGCCCCCGCCCGAGTTCACTTGCCGTCAGGCTTTTCCTGTTGGTGGCCCAGGGCCCCCGTCCTGGGGTTTGTCATAGAATTGCACTTCAGTCCCCGAGCAGCCCACAGCAGCCCTCCCTCCGGAGGCCACTCTGTGGGGAACCGATG
Source organism: Macroglossus sobrinus (assembly GCA_004027375.1). Taxonomy (NCBI): domain Eukaryota; kingdom Metazoa; phylum Chordata; class Mammalia; order Chiroptera; family Pteropodidae; genus Macroglossus; species Macroglossus sobrinus. Next base: position 23,209 of record PVKZ01004261.1, on the reverse strand, counting down.
CCAGGGAGTGGCCCAGCCCTGCAGTCAGGACCTCGACCTCCAGGCGGGGCCCTGGCGGGGCAGCTGCAGGTGCGATGGGGTTGCGCCTGCCTCCGACTTCTCTGCGTCCCCGCCGTCCCCAGTCACCCTGCCCCTGTGTGTCCTGTGGCTTGTCCTGCTTTTCACCGAGCACAGCCTCTCTGGCCCTTGGGCTTGACAGGGCCCGCATCCGCGCCCTGCCTGTGCCCGTCCCTCTGCTCTGTGCCTCGTCTGCCGCTGAGGGATGCTCGTCCGGCGCCTGCCCCGTGGGGGGCGTCTCAGGTGCTCAGGAAGCAGAGATGAGTCAGGCGTGGGCCTCGCTCATCCTCCAGCGTGTGCGTCCCGGGCAGCCACCTCCCACTCGCTCCATTCACACTTTCCCCGCTCCTCACCCGCTCTGGAGGGTTGCGGCAGGGGAGGGGCGTGCGGGGCTCGCGGGGCGAGGGCGGCGGCGGCAGCAGCGGCAGCAGCAGCAGCAGCAGCGGCTCACGTCTGAATGCCCTTGTGTTCCACTGCGTCCTGTCACTGCGGCGGCCACAGGCCTCGCCGCACACGGACAGACGCAGGCGGGAAGGCCCATGCCAGAGCCACGGGGTCGGGTCCGAGGAGGAGCCTACGCACAGCTCGTCGGGGTGGGGTGGGGTGGGGTCCAGCTCATAGCACACACGGAGGAGGAGCGCCCCGAGGCTAGTGATCGCCCTTCCCTCCCGCAGCCCACTTTCTCACTGCAGTTCCGCTGAGCCTGGGGACGTTTGGCGCCCGTTTATCTGTGGCATTGCCGCCTGCCCTGAGCGAGCACCGGTCACTGTGTCCGGGTCGGTGGCTGAGGGGCGGGCAGCCAGTGGAGTCTGGCGCCTGCCCGCCGTGGCCTGCGGCACCTGTCACTGGCCGTGGGCGAGTGGCCAGAGCTCTCCGAGCCCCTCTTCAGCTTCAGGACAGCCACCCGCCCCTCGCTGCAGGGGAGCAGTGTGTGCGCGGACTCGGGGCGCGCGGTCCCTCTCTGGGTGCGTTTCCCTCTGTTCCGCTTTCGTGTCAGCCTCACGCGTCCTCCGGGGGTGTAGTAGCTCCGCGCGCCCTGTGCACCTCACGTACAGGTTCTCTGCCATGTCTGTTCTACTGTTTCCTGTGGCTTTTGTTCCCTCGAGACGTGTAGAGGACACAGGGAGCAGGGAGAGAGGACTGAACTCAGGTTGACGAGCTGCACACACAGCGGTGTGCGCCCCCACTGCTTTGCCTGGCCGCTCGGCACAGAGCCTGCGTGCGCTGCTCACGAAGCCCGGGGAGGACCCCAACGTGCCCTCGCGGTCTGAAGGCCGGGCCCTCCAGCGTGGCGCATGTGATTTGGGACGAAAACCACGGCCGGCTCTGAGGACGGAGAACGGGTCCGTCTTTGGCACGGCTGAGCGACTTGGGGGTTTGCACCCCAGTCTGTGGGTCCAGAGTGGGTCCCCATGGGGTCGTGACGTCAGAGGTGAACTCTTTCCCAGGACACTGGGCTGTGGGAGTGGGGACACGATCAGCATGCCCGCTGTCCGGGTGGGGTGCGGCACGCTCGCTGCAGGCCGGTGGTGGAGGCCGTCTCGAGCACATTGGAAGCGCTGTGTCTGGGGACGGAGATGGGCTCCGGGCCTGGACGGACGGCGCCTCGGTGAGCGGGCGCCGTGGAGGGAGGCTCTGGCTTGACACGCAGCGGTTGCCGTTGGTTTCAAGCCCGGAACGGACCACCTCTGGGACTTGGAAAGGTGTGGCCTCCTGACGCTCACTGTCCTTCGTCCCCGGACTTCAGTGTCCCCTGATCGTTGCTTGCTTGGTCGCCGTGACCCCACGCCGTGGAACAGAAGGCCGCGGTTGCTGACTGCAGGACGTCGTGTGTGTTCAGAAAGCACCCTAATGGATTCATAAGGGGAATTAGCGTATCCTGTAAGATATGAATCTTAATTCCTAAATTACATATTTAGCAGATGGTCCAAAATAGCACTTGTAATGGCAACATTCAATTAGTGAGTTTAAAAATGTATATTATTGCAACACTCTCTGTGGGTTTTATTTAGAGGTTTCTAAATATAGAGCCATGAAAACAGAAGTCTTTCAAAGTGTTGAGGCCCACGCCGCGGCAGCGAGCGCGTGCTCCAGCCCCACGATGGCCGGGAGCGCGGCTGGAGCCCCTGGGCGCGTCCTGTGCAGGAGCGGGACACAGCACGGCCGAGGCTGCTGGGCTGTTCGCGAGCCCCGTGTCCCCGTCCCCCGGGCTCATGAACCCTGACACGTGCAGCCCCTGAGGCCCCCACTTCTGAGTCTCCTGGCTGGGATTGACTGACGTGGGGCCCAGGGTGGGGCAGAGTCCACGTTCACGCACGCCGGGTGCTTGTGCAACGCCTTCTCTGCACCTGCTTCTGGGCGTGGCCCCGCTGGCTTTGTGGGCAGCTCGGCTCAGGTAGTGTCCACATTGACAGAGGAGGAAACTGAGGCACGGGAAAGTTGCCCATCCCTTGGACATATGAGGGCCTGCTGCAGACCAGGGACAGAGCTTGGGGCACGGCCTTCCAGAGTTCGGTCAGGTGGAATGTGAGGTGACGGGTGCCCCAGGCAGGCCTGTCCTCCGTGGGACTCACAGTGGCCCAGCTGTGGTCTGGCTTTGAGCCAAGGGGTGGGTGTTGGTGGGGTGGGGCGGTGACGGGTCCAGGGAGCCTCAGAGTGGCTGGCTGCAGCCCCCACTGAGTGGTCTGGTTGGTCCTGATGGCTCTGCGTGTCCCCAGCAGCTGGCACAGACCCAGGGCATGGAAGGAGGGATGGAATTCGATGGGGCCGCCACCCTGGAGATCCCGGCTCCCGCCTGTGTCTCCTCGAGGAGCCGGAGGAAGCGCTGAGCCCACAGCGGGCGCCTTTGCCCTTTGCTCACCGAAACCCGAGAAGTTTGTCCCAACGCTGCAACGAGCCAGAGCGAGCCTTCCCGTCCTGCCAGTCCCCGGATCCCTGTGAAAACAGGCCTTCCGGTGGGCTAGCGTTGGCAGAGGGGGCTGTGTTCAGACCCTTTCTGGGGCTTCTGTGTTTAAACAAACAGCTTTTAGGACCTAAACACAGATGTTCATTTGGAAATGAAAAATCAAATTAAGCGGAACTAGCCTTTGAAAGTTAATGCCTTATAGCAAGTAAAACAAAGGGAGAAAAACACTGTTGTAAATTTCACTTAAATAACTTATTTTAGATAAAGTTTCAAACTAAAAAGTGTCATTTGAAAGCCGCTCATCTTCCTCTCTGTCCTCCGAGGGAACATCTGTGCTTATTCTGAGCGATGAATGGCAAGAATTAGACTGAAACCGTTGGAGGGCTCTTTTTACCATAATTACACCTTGCCCGATGCTGAGACACAATGCAGGCATGAAACGCCAATTACGCCTGCGATGTTAATGAGACAGCGCCTGAATAGGGGACCACAGCGGACGCGAATCCCACCGGAACTGGCTTGATAGAGCCCCCGAGTTCAGTCTGTTTTCATAGAAACGTTACCCATAATGAAAGTCTCCAGCTTTCGCTTTTATTTTAAAATGATCCATTTTGGGGATTCTTTGGTCAGCAAGTTTTAAAATAGGTATTTCTGAGCACCTGGATGGGCACCTCGTTCCCTCTGCACCGGGTGAGTCAGACAGGGCACCTTGGAGGTCGCTGGTGTCCTCTGCTGACCACGGGCCTGGACTCTCTGTGCTGCAAGGCCCTGGGTGTGTCCAGGTGGCCGCAGCCCAAAGACAGTGACCCGTGACTGGCTCCAGAGGCCACCCCCAGGACGCTGGCTCCAGGTCCGGGTGGCAGCCAGCATGTCTGCAGCCACTCCCGTAGGCAGCAGTGTAGGTGCCATTTGGATCAGAGAGACAGTGGCCTCCTGTCATCCTGTGGTGTGGGCCACACCACACTTCCTGGCCTGTGCCCGCCACCTGCCTGGGGAGCCGCCGTCACCCTCGCCTTTGTCCCCGCTGACCTGGCTGCCAGCTGCACCTGGAAATCTAACGCAGGGCCTTCGGTGACAGGCAGGCCTGTCGCGCAGCCGGGCCGCGGCACTCACTGGACCGCAGTGCCTTCGCTCTGGCCGCCGGACAACAGACGCTCCCCTGCCCTCGCGGTGGCCTGCAGGCCCCGCTCTGCTCGCCTCCCGCGGGCCTCCTTCCCAGCTTGTCACCAGGGCTGGATGCGCACTGTCCCCCCACCCCGTGCCCCGTGCCGACGCGACCGTCAGTCCGGGCGGGGGTCCGAGACTCCCCATGCAGTTCTCTGGGTGGGGGGCGTGCCCGCCCCCTCCTGTCCCGCCCTCACTCCCTGTTTCTTACCGACAGCCCTGTGATCCGCAGCTCCTGAAGGCGCTGAAGCCCCCGTGTTCAGCCGGGCTGGGCAGGCGCACGGCGCGGGCTCTGCCTGACACCCCCACCCCTGGCGGCGGCTGTCTGATGGCGGAACAGGGGGCTGAGGGCCCCAGGCTGGGAACTGGGACCCTGGGAGGCAGTGTCTCAGTGCGGCTC
>PVKZ01004261.1:0-18583 GCA_004027375.1 Macroglossus sobrinus | reverse complement strand
ATGGTGGTGATGGTGATGGTGATGATGATGGTGATGATGAGGTGATGGTGATGATGATGGTGGTGATGGTGATGGTGGTGGTGATGATGATGAGGTGATGGTGATGGTGGTGGTAGTGATGGTGGTGATAGTGATGATGATGATGATGGTAGTGATGGTAGTGATGGTGATGATGATGGTGATGATGAGGTGATAGTGGTGGTGTTGGTGTTGGTGATGGTGATGATGGTGATGATAGTGATGGTGATGGTGATGATGGTGGTGGCGGTGGTGGGTGTGACAACAGGGCTGGGTATCTGTCGAGAGCGTCCAGTGGGGGTCACTGCAGCCTTTTCTGGGGCTCAGGGGCGGCGTGATTTACTCTCCCCCACCCGGCAGCTTCACGGCTTCAGGCGAGCGGGGCCTTCTGGGCTCTACGCCAGGCCGCGCGGCTTCTTCTTCCTTTCCTCCATCGGATAAGTATTTGTCGAGCCTGCGTCAGGACCTGCGTTGGTTTGGGCCTCAGTGGTGCCCGGCCACCCAGAGCGCACGGGCCTGGGGAGGCCATTCGTTTTGGTGCTGATGGAAAGGTGTCTGTTCCTTCCGCTCGTTCAGGCGCTGGCTGCTGCTCTGTATCTAACAGCCCCTGGGCGGAGAGTCCTTCAGAGCGGAGCCTTCTGCTGGACACAGCGGAGGCGGGGTCCCCCTTGGTGGCGGCTTCCCATGGTGAGAAGCAGCGTTCACAGCTCCTGTAGTGGAAGGAGTTCTGGTCCCTCGTGACAGAGTATAAACCTCTTCGGTTTAAAGGAGTGAATGTTGGAGGGTTGGAAGAAAGAGTTGAAAACAAATTGGCAGTACCTTCCGTCTTTTGCTGATGGGGAAAGTGGTTAATTAGGTGATTTTTCTCTTCCTCTGACACGTGCAAATGAGATTTTGTTAATAACTGAGCTGTTACATAAATGATAAAATTTTAACACCAGTGTCAGCCTGTCAGACGCGTCTGGAGCAGGAGAGTGAGCCTGAGGGCGTGAGGCCCGTGGGCTCGGCCGCTCAGCGCAGACAGGGGCCTCCATCCGTCAGTCACCGGCATTCCTGTGGGTGGGGGGCCATTCCCTCCCCTTCCCCACCCCTTCAAATCCACGCCAGGCCAGAAAAATTACCTACAATAGTATAAAGCGAGTAGGTTGCCAAGATGAAGTCAGGATACGCGGCCAGGCCCTGCGGTGCGAGCACACGGCTTTCGGTTTGTTTCTCACCTGCTTCCTGGGTGCTGGCCACTCAGGACCCTGGGGACGGTGGCCAAGAGCTGTCGGATGTGGGCAGGGAGGGGCGAGCAGGGCCGCCGAGCCATGCTCTCCGCTAGGTGGGTCGGAGCACATGGTAGCATTGTACCGGCCCGGTGACATTTATCACCGCTCTGCAGGAAAAAGATTTTTCATGTTTGGAAGTGCCTGGCTGTGACATTCTTTTAAATCTCTTATTCCGGCCAAAAAGCTCGACTCCAGAAGCTGCGTGTTTCTCTCGCAGGGTTTCAGGGGTAAACAAGAGCTCGGAGGTGAGTCACGTGGGCGTCGTCAGCTCGGCTCCCTGTCCCCTCCCGTCTTGCAGGTGAAGGCAGTGGGTCACCTCTGTGACCTTGGGGCAGCTGCGTGCAGTCGTCTCTAACCCCTCAGCCCTCATGTGGGGTCGGAGGCGTTCTTCGTCCCCGTCTATCGACGCCTGCGGCCCCCACTGTTCTGGGCTCTGCTCTGTGTGGCCGGAGGTGGAGTGTGGGCGCGCCCCGGCTGCCAGAGCCCGCAGTGGCGGGAGGGGACGTGTGGCAGTCACGGAGGGCCGAACCCTCACGTGGCTCGTTCACGCCACGCGACACCAGGAGCCTCGGTGCGCTCCTGTTCCCAGCGCTCACCCCGGGGCCGGCTCTCTGGGGAGCCCTCCGGGTTAGCAGCCCATTTTGTCGGGGTGGCTCGGAGGCCAGCGTGGCCTCCGGACCATGTCCCCGCGGAGCGTGCCCCAGGACAGCTCCCAAGAAGTGACAGTCGGCTGGGGTCGGGGGACGCCGCTCCGAGCTGTGTGGGGGTCTTGGGAGGGACTTGCTGCGTCCAGTCCAGGGCTCTGGGGCTGGATGTGCCCTCGCCTCGCACGTTCCCGTCCATCTGCAGGGCCTGCCTGGCCTCTGGGTGGCGGGTGGGTCGTGCACGGGGATGGGCAGCTGTCTCTCTTGCAAATCTAAAATGAGATTTTGAAGTTTAAATTAAAAAAAAAAAGCCTGAACGTTTGCAGCCGGGAGATAGCGGAGATTAGAAACGCGCTAATCTCTGCAGCACAAAAGAAGGCAGAGGGAGGAGCAGGCGCCATCGGGCGCTGACGAGGCGGGTCGCCGTGCAGGGAGCGTGCCCGTTCGGGGGCGAGTGGGCCTGGCGAGCACCCCAGGCTGCAGAGTGCCATGTGGGGGGCGGGCGTCCAGTCCAGGGGGGCAGAAACACCCTGGCTGCTGGCCTTGAACTTGTTTAATAGCTGGAGCTGGTGCCCGTGGGGAGCCCAGGAGCGCACAGCGCCCCTTAGTGCGCGCCTCGAGGCCCAGGCTCCTCCCGGCCTCGCCGCTGTGGCAGCCCCGGCCGCAGCCCCGCTCCAGGCCGGCTCGGCTGCCCGCCTTCCCAGAACCCTTCCCTTTCCTTCCTGCCCCTCCCCTCCCGGGAGGTCAGCCCTCTTGGGCCTGCCTCTGGGGCGGCACCGGGACCTTGGGCTGACCCGATGGCCGCACAGGTGGTGACCTCCTCCGGGCAGCGCACGTGCCCTGTGTGGTCTCGCATCTCCTGACCTCTGCTCCATCGGGGTGGTCGTGTGGTCAGTCCCGCTAGGGAGGGTGGCAGCTTTGGGTCCCGCCCGTCTTCCCGCTGGACGGCAAGCTTCTGAGGTGGGGTCTGGCGTCCTTCACTTGCAGCGCCCAGAGCGGTGCTAGGTGTCACACAGCCTGCGTCGTCCTTGAGGGAGTCCTTTTCGGTGTAGCTCACCTTCCTAACCTGCAACCTGGTGGGACACTGGCTCGGACACACACACGCTGGCCACTGCCCCCGACCCTGCCTGCTCACGCCGCGCTCGGAGCCCTGCGCTGTGTCCGCAGCCCACTTCTATCGGGCCCCAGGGAGCCGACAGGGGGCCCCGTGCTGCCACGCCGTGGTCTTCCTCTCCCTCTCTGCAGCCCTGTCACACGTGGCGTCTCTTTGCTGTCCTCAGCCCAGTTTGCAGGTGGGTCTGGGGGGCTCTGAGCTCTCAGGTTCTTACCAGACCGAAGGCCTGGGTTGAGGTGGTGGAGTGTTTGCTCCTTAGCAGGGACCGGTGTTGCTTCTGTGCTTGGCAGCGTCGGGTCGGAGGAGGTGTGCCGTGCGGGGGTGGAGGGCGGGGGCATGTTCGGAGTTGACCTGCCTCGGGCCTCGTCAGCTGACGGGGCACCGGAGAGGGACGGTGGACGTGGAGACGTGTGCGAAGGCCTCATCGTGATGGTCAGGGCTGGGGTTCCCCACTGGATGGACGGCCGGGAGGACAGGGCCGCGACACGGGAGGGCCCGTGGGCTGTGGGTAGCAGGGACTGCAGTGGGCCTGAAGGCCAGGAAGGGACAGTCACTGGTTGGGATCAGGGCAGAGTTGTGGTTGCTGGAAGGACACAGCCAGTCCTCTCTGGGTCGGTGGGAGCAGGCACCTGGGGGGCAGGGCAGGCGCTGAGAGGGCAGAGAACGGGGGTCACCCTTATGACCACTGAGATCAGCAAGGGTGTGGGGGGGGGCGCGCTGTGGGGCGGGGCAGTGAAGCAGGAGCTGAACTCGTAGGGAACTGGGCTACATCTCCTGGTTCTCAGAGCACAGCTGGTATTGAACCACTGCCTTCTGTTTTGACAGCTGTCACCCGGAGCAGGCCGCTCACCACTTGCCCTGGTGTCTCTCCGGCCTGCTAAGTGGTGTCCCTGGCTGAGCTCCAGTAGCCGTGCACAGGGCCGTGAAAACGGCAGTCGGGTCGTGGACTCTTGCTGGACACCCTCACGTGGCTCCCTGTCGGCAGGCAAACCAAACCCCTTCCCCGCCGGCTCCCCACGCGACCCCTCTCCAGCCCCCTCCTCCCTCCCCCTCCTCTCTCTGCAGCTGTCGGGGGTGTGGACGAGCACATGGCGCATTGCACAGGTGGGAGCTGCTGACCCAGCACTGGGATAGTCGCCCGGGGCCACCCCGTGATGGCTGCCTGCTGGTCCGGTACTGTGGTCACTCAGCTCAGAACGGTGACCAGCGAGTGGCCGTGAGCTGGGCCCTGGATCAGCCCCTAGGTTTGGGGCCCCACACATCAGGGGTCTTCTTTCCCAAGGTGGCACTTCCCTTTCGTGTGGTTCCTGTGGCTCCGTTTTCCCGGTTCGTCCCTGCCAGTCGCGCCCATGTCTTTGGGAGCAGTCGCAGGATGTCCCAGCTGGCGACCCGACGTTCTCGTCCTGTTCCTTCCCGGCGCACTGGGCTCTTCTGGCCACCCTCGGCCCCGCGCGGGGGCTCGGTCAGCATGCTTGCGCGTCTCTTGGCGGCCGCACTGTTTCCCTTGGGTTCGCCAGCACAGAGCGTGGCCTGCGTGTCCCCGGGGCGGGCGGGCGGGGCGCAGGAGGCAGAGGGCGACTGGGGTGACTGGGGCGCGTCTCCCTCCAGGTTCCCCGTCTGCTTTCTCCCTGGGCGGGGCCTGTTCCACACCTGGCCGGGAGGCGGAAGGGAAGCCAGAAAGAGCGGCGTCAGCGTTTTATTTGAATAACTTTTTAAGAATTCTGATTACAAAAGGAATACATCTTCATTTAGAACATTTGATGAAGTAGGAGAAAAACAGAACAGTTGAGACCGAAGGCTTCCCACACCCTTCTGCCCGACGCAGGCCGCCGTGGACGGGGCAGCTCAGGTCCGTCCTGGCTCGTGCACGCGCGCATGCAATGTGTGTTTTCCTGGTGTCGCTCTTGGGAAGAATGTGACACTGCGTGCACCGTTTGGTTTGGGTCTTCTTGTCTTGTTTAATCTTTTATGAACAATTTTGACTTTAAATAGCCTTTTAAAATACAACTTTTTGGCTGTAAACTATTTCCTTATGAACAGTTGATTTAGCCAAACCCTTACTGTTACCTAATTGCTCCCTCTACTATTATTCTAAATGACACTCTGGTTAATACACTTGTCTCCAAATCGTTTTTTGCATGACTGGTTGCTTCCCAGGAGAAATTGTCAGAAGTGGAATTGTTATTCAGAAAGTATGCTCTCCTTTTCAAAGAAGCCAACAGTTTTGAACATTTAGTTGGGGCCCAGTGCTTTTATATCCTCCCCATTATCTTGTTTAAGTCTCAGAAAGGTCTTTTGATCTTCTAGAAGGAAACATAGGCGGAAATGTGCGTGATCTTGGGTCTGACCATAAGTTTTCACATAGAACACCAAAAGCACAATCCATAAGTTTAAAACATCAATACATTTCCCTTCATTAAGATAAAAATAATTGCTTTACGAAAGAGCATGAAAAGATAAAGCACAGACTGGGATGAAATATTTGCAAATCATGTATTGGATTTAAAAAATTGTATCTAGAATATGTAAAGAACTCTTAAAATTCAATAATAAGAAACACCGTAATTTAAAACACGAGTAAAGGCTGCCTGGGAAGGTCACTGAAGGAGAATCCCAGAGGGCAGGGAAGCACGAGACAGGGGCGTCCCGACGACACAGTGAGCCCTCCTCCTCAGGGCAGCAGCGGGTGGGAGTGAGTGGACACGGTTCTGTCCCCTACCTGCGGAGGGCTGTCCTCCTGAGCAGTTACTGCACGGCGCACGGCCGTGACGCGGTACCCGGTTTCTGCCCAGGTCAGCTGGTTTGCACCATGCTCTTTCAGATGCCACGGGGGCTTCGATCTGTCATCCAGCTGTTCTTTTTAATAAGGCAAACTCTCAGAACAAGCACTTAGTCCCGACAACTTGAGCTCCTGCTCCAGGCGGGCAGGACAGCGCTGCTGGTCCCTGTGCCCTGGTTCATCCCTGATGAGCGCAGGCAGCAGATAGGAGCACGATGGGCCTTAGTGTCAGCGCAGCTCTGCAGAGTGGGGCCTGCGGACTGCTGATTGCTTTGGGGTTTCTTGGACAGTTGTGTTCTCTTTGGCTCCCCAGATCCAGGCTGGTTTGGATTTGCTGACGGCAAACGCCACTTCCCGTGCCCAGCGTTGGGCTCCCAGCAGCCCGGCTGTGGTGCAGGCCGGCCCAGCACCCGGCCGACCGACGCCTGGGCCGTGCCCTGTGGGCAGTCGCCCCCGCCCGTGTATAGGTTTTCAAAGGGAAGGGCTTCGGTGAAGTCGGAAGTCAGCCCTCCAGGCGCGTGGCCGCCACCTCCTCCTCCGTCCCCCAAACGCCACGTGGTCTTGTTTCCTTAAAGCTCATCCTGTAGCACGGCCTGTGACCTCAGGGTTCCCGGTCACATCTTCCTTGGCTTCTGGGGACCGATCCCTCCGCCACCCTCACTCTCTCCGGGGGTCCAGGCCACCACTTGCTGCAGCCCTCGCACGGCCCCCCCCCGAGGCGGCGGGGTGCAGGCCGTGCCAGCAGCTGTGCGGCTCGTCTCTGGCTGGCGCTGTTCGCCCTGCCCTGCTCCTCGTCGCTGACTGTGATTTGTCACGAGTCTCTGCTAGAGCGACCTTGCACTCCAGTCTCTTCATTACCTTGTCGCTGGGACCTCGTTAGTGTTGTGTCTGACGCCTGAGGCCGGGTCAATTCCACCTGATGCTCGCATCCTTCCCTGCGATCTCTTTCCCTTCGTCTTGCTTGGGGTTTAATTCTTCTCGGGTCTGGCGTCCTCCCTGCAGGTGTCCCGGCTTGACAGAGCCGCAGGGCAAATCACCTTGCGTGTGTTTGCCAAGATGGTGGCAGTAGCATCTGCAGGAAGCAGGCCGGGCCGGGCCGTGCACCTGGGCCGTGCCAGGCGCTCCTGGGCAGGACTTTGAGTCCCGTGGAGAAAGCAGAGCTGCACGGGTCGGGGGCTGGCTCCCCTGGGGCCCGTGCTGTGACACGGGGTCGCCCCTTTCCTTCCCGCGGGTCACAGCAGCCTGGCGTTCCGATTTTGTTAGACAGGAGTCTGTGGGTGTGAAGGGCGTATCAGGGCCATTTGTATCTAAACAGCACTGCAGTGAGGTGTCACATGCTCACAGAAATGCTAAACCTTAACGTGCGACTCGCAGACGCTGCCCCGGGCGTGTCTGGCTCGTCCGCTGGGCCCGTGCTCCCTCGCGAGGGCCCCCCCAAGAGGCAGCCACGTCTGCGACATCCGCAGCCCCACGCGCCCTCGTGGCGCGCTCTCAGCGAACCTGGTGGTTACCGTCGCCTTTCGTGTGTTTGCTCATAATCTTTGTCCCTATGTCGGTCTTCTTAATTAATTTTTAGGGGAGCTTTTAATAGCTTAAGGGAATTACTCCTTTGATCTGTGACTTCCCAATTTGACATCCTTCCTTTATTTAGTTTTAAAGATTCCCTCTAGGTCAAGGTCTCAGCCTCGTCCTGCCATCCCTGTCCCTCCGGTGGGCAGAGGGTGATACCCAGTCTTCTTTCCAAGAGGATTTCCCATGTGAATCTGAGGATACGTTAGGACTTCTTTCAGTCCTGCCTTAGCTATTGCACCTGTATTTCAAGGACCCAGAGGCTGGTTGCTTCTCTTGCATTCTAAACATTTTTCCTGACGTCTTACTTATTTTTTCACGTCAGCATCAAGTTCAGTTTATCTCGTTCCAAGTAAATGGTGTTTAATTGGCGCTGCGTTACATCTGTGTGCTAATTTGGGGCGATCTCGCATCTTTATGATGTTGAGGCTTGAATCCTCTTTCCCAGAAAGTGCCTGTTGACTGGTGGGTTTTCTGCCGTATTCCCTGGCGTTGAAGATGGTCTTTGTATGGATTTGTTCCATGCTTTTTATTTCTTTTGGTCTTTTGGGTGGTTTTCATTGGGGCCTTTTCTTCACTTTCTGCATTTGGCACAACACAGGACATCCCGTCTGGTCCCTGAACCGAGAACGTGACCCCCGGACCGTGACCAGGGTGTCGGTGAGGCTGCGGGGACGCACCTCTGGCCGCGTTGCGCTCTCCCGAGCGTGCGTGGCGTTGGTGCACGCGTGCGCCCTCCTGCTGCCGCCTCGTGAGCCCCTCGACCCCAGCTGCCTGCGGAGCCTGTGTCCGAAGTCCGAGTGCAAACGTGTCTCCAGGCCCCGGGCGCTCACGCCTGTGATAGCGGCCACGCCACCTGTCCCTGTCCTGCCCCGTGCCCGCTCGCCCCGCGTCCCAGAGCCCGCCCTGCCCCGTGCCCGCTCGCCCCGCGTCCCAGAGCCCGCCCTGCCCCGTGCCCGCTCGCCCCGCGTCCCAGAGCCCGCCCTGCCCCGTGCCCGCTCGCCCCGCGTCCCAGAGCCAGCCCTGCCCCGTGCCCGCTCGCCCCGCGTCCCAGAGCCCGCCCTGCCCCGTGCCCGCTCGCCATCCTCGGAGCCCAGGCCGGGCCCGTGCGGTCCCTCCAGCGCCCCTCAGACTCCATCCTGTGTGGGTCCCCCGTGCCGTCCGCCCCTCGGTCTCCGCTGCTGAGCGAGCTGTGTGGTGACCGAGCAGGAGTTGCCCCCTTCAGCAGGGCGGACTCCGTGTCCCAGCTGGGCTCCCGGTGGCGGGCGAGTGCGGGCGCAGCGCTGGGTGTGGCCGGGCTGGGCGGGGGATCCCGCTGGGGGACGGGCTCATCCTGGCATCTCAGTGCCCTCCGAGGGGCAGTCTCCATAGAGGGACTCCTGATGACGGCCACGCTTCCAGTGCGTATTGTGGGTGGTGTCCCGTCCCCTCCCCAGTGCTGAGGGCCCGCTCCTGTCAGACCTGAGGGGCCTGGGCCCCCACGCGCTCCTGCGGGGCTCAGCCGTGAGTCTCCCAGCCCTGGGGGCTCTGGCCTCTCTCTCCGCCGTTCGTTCGTTTGTTTGTCCACAACATTTTTGCTGGTCCCCCCCCAGGTGCCGGGTGACTGGCTGGGACCTCGCAGGGCCATCGTGCACCTGAAGGCGTGGCCTGACTGGACAGAGAAGGTGGCGTGTTGCGGGGTGCGCTGTGATAGGAGGAAGCGAGGCGCCGTGCAGACGTTCGGGGCTGATGTGACCCAGGGGGGCTGGCCGTCACTCCGGGGCCGCGTCCCCAAGAGGAGAACAAGGGAGAATGGGGGGACCCGTGGGGAAGGGTCGGGCGTCTGGCGGGGTGGAGGCGGGCAGCGGCCCAGGGAGGGCTGCAGCAGGTCAGTGGCCTTGAGGCGGCGCCCCGGCAGACGGGCACCGTGTCTCTGCGTGAGCGTGGTCCCTCGGGGACTGTGCCCCTGCCACTCTCCTCTCCTCGGTGACTGGCGACAGAAGGTCCCAGCTTCCGGCCTGAGCACAGAGGCCAGAGGGCGTGCAGCGGGAGGGGCGGGCGGCCCAGCGTCCGTCACCCAGTCACTGTGCTGCTGAGCGGGGCGCGGGGCCTTCCTCCGGTGAACTGCTTCCTAAGCACTTCGCATTGTGCCCCTCTCAATGGGCTTTTCTGCCACCGGGATGAGGCTTGGGCTGAGCCTGCGCCGGGCGCGTGCCTGCGCGGCGGTGGCGCTTTGGGATGCTAATGTCCCGACAGATGGCCACTTTGAAATCCACTGCTGCGGAGAATTTGTGTGCAGAGAAGCACTTTTCTTTGTCACCAGCCGTTTCCTCCTATTGCTGGTGCTGCACGCCTTCGGGATTGCTGAGCGGGCTTCCTGGGACAGGCAGCGGGGACGTGTGAGCCGGGGCCCTGGGGAGGGGGCAGCTTGCTGAGACAAGCCCGCAGCCCTCCGCGCCGTGGCTCTGCTCCCCCGTCCGTGTCTGGGCCGGCAGGATGCGGGGCGGGATGTGGGGCGGCACCGGGGCGGCCCCGCCTCTGGCTGCCGGCACGGGGCCGCCCCTCTGGCCCGGTGGCCTTGGCCCCGGTGGTGCCGGCACTTCCGGGTCCTTTTCTTCCCCCTGCCGCCGTGTCACCCTCCTCCAGTGGGCCGGAATGTAGCCTCGGCGTGGCCCGGTGAGCGCCCCTCGCTGCTGAGCCCGTGCGCAGATCAGGGGGTTCACCCGGGGCCGGGAGTGTGTCTCGGAGGTCGCCTCGTTGCTGCCGCGCTCACAGGTGCGCGTTCAGAGGCCTCAGTCGATACCATGCACCTCTCCTCGAATGGCGCGAGAGGCTCACGGGTAGGGGATCTTACCCCGGTGTGGCGAGGAGGCACCTGCAGACCGCCCCGCCCGACGGCCGCGCGCACGCCGCCCCCCGCACACGGTGGACACGACGCGTGCGAGGCCTCCGCAGACTCCTTCAGCAGGGTCAGTCACGCGGAGGGTATCACAGGAGGGGGCGCTGAAGCCAGCCGCAGAGGAGACGGGGACGGCCACGCGGAGAGGGAATGAGCCAGCGTGCTCCCTAACACCAGCGGGTCGAGGCAGGCGTCACGGGGGAATCGGAAAGGACTTTGGACGAACGAGAAGGAAACACTGAAGCTCTTTGAAAGGATGAATGAAGTTGGCAAAGCTTTAGCTAGACCGACAGAACACACACGAGGGAGGTCTCCTGTGGACAGACGCAGGAACGGAGCGGGGGCCACTGTCATTGACCTTACGGAAACACTGCTGGTGGCAGTGCTGTGAACTGGGCGAGCCAGCAGATTAGGTAACGCAGACGAGGTGGACCGTGGACCGGTTTCTGTAAGTATACAGAGCACCAGAACTGACCCCAGAGAAACAGTCTGACTAGATCCCTGATGAGTCATCAACAGCCAACTCTTTCCAGTGACGAAAAGCCCGGGATCGGACGGCCTCATGGTGAATTCTGCCTTACAGTGAAGGAAGGAATCAGCACCAGCCTTCCTCACACTGCTCCGAAGACAGAAGAAGAATCACGACTCATTTTCTGGTGCTGAGACAGCCTCAGAAGACGAGTTTGGACCTCTCCCTTAAACCGTATACTTTTTGGAAACGGACCAGACTTAAATGCAAGAATTCAAACTATAAAATTTAGAAGCAGTGTTGGTGTTGCGGGTCTTTGTCACCTCGGATTAGGTAATGCTTCTTTAAATGTGACACCAAAAGCACAAGGAAAAGATAAATAAAATGGGCTTCATCGAAATCAGACACTTACGTGTGTTAAAGGGCTCTATCGAGAAAGAAAGGTCAGTTCACAGAGTGTGAAAAATATTTGCGAGTCATTTATCTGATGAGGATCTGGTATCCGGAATACGTAAAGAATTCTCAGAACTCAGTGTCCGAAAGACGTCACTTGCAAAGCTCAGCATCGCTTCCCGTCAGGGAAGTGGGGACACAGCACAGTGTGATGCCAGCTCACGCCCTCAGCGTCGAAATCCAGTGGACAGCAGGTGCTGGCGGGAAGCAGGGACGTTGCATCCCTCGGCACTGCTCGTGGGGCGCAGAGCGGTGCAGGCGCTGTGGGTACGGTAGGGTGGCGGCCCTCACAGCGGTCGGAACGGGGGGGCAGCCCAGGTGTCTGTCATCGGGTGAGCGATGAGTGAAGTGCCCCGTCCTGCGTGGAGCACCACCCAGTCGTGAGGGAGGGGGGTGCACGGCCACCACGGATGGGCCTCAAGGACATTACGCCGGGTGAACTAAGGAAGTCGCGAAAGCACACACGCTGTGGTTCCTCTTTATAGGAGGTCCCAGAGTGTCACCTGCGCAGAGACAGGAAGTAGAAGGGCACATGCCAGCTCAGACGGAGAGTTACCACATGACCCGGCGAGTCCACTCCGAGCCGTGTGCCGGGCAGGACTGGAAGCACGCTGTCACAGAAGCCGAGTTCACAAAACGTTACCCCGATCACGAGGACGGAGGGAGCCCAGTGTCCGCTGACCGCGGGATGAGCCAGCTGGAGCCCCCGCCCAGCAGGAGGAAGCTCGGTGCGGGACCGGGCGGAGGCCGGCGGGGAGCCCCGGGGTGTCCCAGACTTTGCCACTGCACGATGCGACAGCTTCTTCAGCCCCGGCCCCCGGGAGCACACCGGGTGGCCAGCCGTCTTGGCGCGTCCGGAGTCTCCGACAGCTGCCCTGTGCCGGCCCTCACTGCCCGGACTCTGGAACCCTTCCTCTGGCGGCCCGGAGCCGGGGAGCCCCCGTGCGGGGGTCGCCTCGCACCTCCCCCTGTTGTGCGAGCAGAGAACACGCCGGCAGTTGGACGGGCACTCACCCCGCCTGGTAAAGGTCAGCTCTGTCTTCGTCAGTTCTTAAAGTTCAAGAGGAAATAAACTGCTTAGAGCTGGCATTTCTCAAGTCAAGTGTCAACTCTCCGAGCGCCACGCCTGGGGTGAGGAGGAAGTGGGATTAGTAAGTGAGTTGCTGTGTTGACATAGTGACGGGCGAGCGGCTGCTTCCCGTGCTCCCAGCTCTCTGTAAACTAATAGAAGAGACACGAATAATTTTCTGAAATCTCATTTTCTCCTTTCGTTCTGTTATGTGCGCGATGGGAACGCTGCAGAGGTGTTCATTAGTGGAGCGAGTCTCAGGGAGCAGATGCCGGGGGTTTCTCGTGCGTGGAGAGACGGCTCCTGCCCCGGAGAGCCCCCACGTGGCCCCCAGTGGCCCCCCGCGTCCTGCACACCGGACGGGGGCCCCTCGCCCCGAGGGGGACAGCGGTGCTCTGGGCGAGAGCTGACGTCAGCGCCCACGCCGGTGCCGCACCTCACTGGGTGTTGACGTCGCGTGCTCTGGGTCGAGGACACAAAATCAGTGGGGAGATGAACGGGCAGAGCGGCGTCACGCATCAGGCCGCGCTCAGCGGCACCACCGCAGGGGGGCGCGGGCGGCCGTCAGGGGCGGCTTGGCCCTGCCGTCGGGGCGGGGACGCCGGTGCTGCGGCGTCAGAGGAGGGGATCGGGCTGCTGGCGGCCTGAGCCGGGGGTGCGGGCGACACAACGTGGGGTGACCCCCATGTCCCGCAGGCCGCGCCCCACTCCGCAGTCCTGGGCCTGGCCCTCGCTCACTCGGCACTGGAGCGCAGCAGCGTCGACAGCCCGGACGCCCTCCCAGCCTGTCACCGGGCCGCTCGGGGTGTTGGAAGCTTGCTGATTTTTCGCATTCCAGCCTCCTCCGTCCCAGGCCTCTTTCTGTCCCCTTTGGCACTTTGCTTTGGGCTCGGGGCCTGGCTCTGCTGCCTGCCAGCTGTGTGACTGTCTCTGCTCTTGGCTTTCTGCGCGTGGCGTCGGCCGGCTCACAGACCTCGCCCCCAGGGTGCGGCGAGCCGTAGTGAGGTGGTAGGTGCGCAAGCCCCGTGCCCCATCCCGAGAGGTCAGCACCCACCCCTATGGCACCGGGTGGGCCCCTCTGTGTCACCGGTCTGCAGCCACTCCCCCACCCAGGGACTGCTGGCCCCCGAGAGCTGCAGCCTGGGGCACAGGGCGCTTGCTCAGGAGGCCTGGCCCCGGTCTCTGCCGCCCTCATTTCCCGGGTTCGGGGGCCTGGGGCGGGAGCTCGTTTTACTGTGCGTCTGGCACCCTCGCCGTGGGTGGGAGGCAGCACCCCTGCACCCCCATGCATGAAGGGTTGGTAACTGATCAGCTAAATTGGATTATTCATTATGGTTAGGATTGAATTGAAATTGCAAAGCGTAATTTTCCTCCTCACATTTCAAGGTCAGATGAGAGTACTTACTGTGTGGCCTCTGTTTACGTGGGATGCAAATTGAATTTGGGGACTGGCGTTGATGAGATGTTAGGAGCGAGCCCATCAGAGCCCATCAGAGGCGGCTCGGGAATGGCCAGGAGGCCCCACGGCAGCCCCAGAGCTGCGTCCTCCCCGCGCCTGTGACTGGTGGTTATGTCAGCCTTGGCTCTTCTGATGCTCTGGCTTTGTTTCTGCTGCTTGGGGTTTTATTTTTTTTCGGATAACTGTGTGATGACACTCGGAGGCATTTAAGATGGTGTAAATAAGGACAGCTGTGTGCCACACGGGCCCAGGCTTCTTGGGGACAGCGTGGGGCTCTCGGCTCCCTCTCCGTGGCACCCTATTTTTTGAGCCTGAGCAGGACCTGGAGAGCAGGGTCGCCCACCCCCCCGCCCCCCTCTGTCCCCTTCGTTCTCCCCTACACGTGCCACAGTGACCACGTGGTAAGGTGGCAGAATCCGTGGCCCCACTGCTTCCGCCTGGGCCGTCCTCCGTGTGGGCAAGGTCAGCCCACGGTGCAGGGCCCTTCCTGCAGACGGGCCCCGGGCCTGGACGGCAGCCTGGCTCGCCACCTCTCGGGTGCGTGGCCCTGGCCAGGCTCGTTCCCTCATCGGGGGACAGGGACACGGTGGTGGCCGCACCCTTCCTCGTGGGTCCCGGGGGCCGTCAGCAGGACCAGGCGTTTGAGCGCGTCCTGTGTGGCTCAGAGCTGTCCCAGCGGGGCCGTCTGCTGGGGAGCCAGGCCTCAGGGCTCGGCTTCCCGCGGGTATCCTGGCCGCTGGCCGCTCCGCCGTGTCCTTCAGTCCCGCGTGAAGCTTCGGCAAGCGGATCGTGATCGGAGGCTCAGTCAGCTCTTTGCCAAGGTCTTGTCAGGTGCTTCGGGGCCGGATGACTGCAGATGGTGACTGCAGGGACTCGGGAGGGAGGTCACGCTCCTCGAGTGCTCACTCGTGCGTGCTCTGCATATGTGACTTGTTAGAGTCCCTGCCGCTCCGTTACGCAGGGCGGAGAGCAGTGGCTTCTTTCCTGCTGCTGAGGAAGAGACTTCCTGGGATTTTCAGCATCTCAGGGCTCCCTGAGGAGCTGCGATGGAGCCCAGACCTGTGGACCGCCGCCTCCGGGTGGCCCTGCAGCCTGGGGTGGGGGTGTAGGGCCCTGTGTCCTAGCAGCAGGCGGGCCGGGCCGGGCCGGGCCACAGCCCGGCGAGCAGGCCCGTGTGTGCCTTTTCCTTCCTCATGGCACCGAGGCCCTTCATGCCGGAGACAGAGACAGCAGTTGTCACCCGTTTGATGGTGACTTGGCTGACGTTTGGTGGTGACTTGGCTGACGGTTGGTGGTGGCGTGGCTGACGGTTGGTGGTGGCGTGGCTGACGTTCGGTGGTGGCGTGGCTGACGTTCGGTGGTGGCGTGGCTGACGGTCGGTGGTGGCGTGGCTGACGGTCGGTGGTGGCGTGGCTGACGGTCGGTGGTGGCGTGGCTGACGGTCGGTGGTGGCGTGGCTGACGGTCGGTGGTGGCGTGGCTGGACTGACGGGGCTCCCACAGCGGCACAGGGCACAGCAGCGGAGAACTGGAGTCAGGCATTCCTGTGCCCTGACTGGGGCGGAGTGGCCTCGTGGGACTGACTTAGTCGCTGGAGACCTGAATTTACTCATCTGTAAAATGGAGACGCTTAAAGATCACGTGCATTCGTGGGTTTGATCTACGTTCGTCAGACCCTAAGAATAAAGGTGCCTTAGGGGTTTTGCAGAAGCGTGGGTTAAACTTTCTTAACACTCTCCGGGTTCCACACGACAGCATAGTCACTGAGCATCTCCACACATGCAGTCGCTGTCTTCGTCCGTGGAGGCCCCGGGGTTCACTCGTGCTGCCCGGCACCCCTCGGGCTCAGCCCCGGGGGCCCCGTGCCTGTGTGTGACCGTCCCATCCGTGTGTGCGACCGTCCCGTCTGCGTGTGTGACCGTCCCATCAGGCTAGGTTTGTTCAGCTCCCAGTTCTCGCTCTGGGTTTGCGTCTGGCCGCGGCCGCCGTGTGCCCGCACGCTCCATGGTGACGTGCTGACGTGGCTTCGCGTGGAGCGCTGTCCTTCCGGGGCTGGCCTGCACCGCCCTGTCCCCGGCCTTCGGGTGAGTGTGACGGCCATCGGCAGCAACGCCCGTCCCGGGCGCCCATCGCACTGCCGGGGTGGTGGCTGCCCCAGGGAGATGGTGGGCAGACGGACGGAGGGACTGCGCGGGCTGCGCGAGGCAGAGCCGGCGTCAGCTGCACCGCGACGAAGGTCATTAAAACGTCTCCTGCTGCTTCAGTGTGCCGTGTCCTTTCACCGTCCCTTGAAAGTGGATGTTCTCGGGCCAGGAGTCGTCTGATGAAGATTACATTAAAGTGGCTGCAGTGGCCCGTCACACACAGAGATGGGCCCTCAAGGCGCCGGTCGATAAACATGCCACCCGTCTTCTAAGAACCGAGAGCTCCATTTTGAACTTCCAAAGGTTCCCGGAAATGCCAGTGACCTCCGAGGTCGGCCTAAGTATGGAACCAGAGGTTTAATTTTTTATGAGTTTCCTTTGTCAGAAAGGCTGAGCTTGAACGGGCGAAAATGCCCCCAGACGCGCCGCGTTGGGTGTGGGCGCCCACTGCTGCGTGCTGTCGGGGGCTCGCGCCGGGGCCCCTTCCGGTCCAGGCGCGGCTCTGCCCCTCGGCACGCCGGGTGGGGGGCATGTGTCAGCCGCTGCTTGGAAAGGCAGTCTGGGCGCCCTGGGGCCCTCAGAAAACTGCCCCTGGCAGGCCGCCCCTCTGCGTGTTGGGGGTGCCCCGCTCCACAGCGTCCTGCTGGGGCTCCGCCTCCCGTCGAGTTCACGCACGCAGATGGGACCCCGGCCGCTGGTCCTTCCCGGCGCCCCGCCGGGTCCCTCCTTTCTGCAGGGCGCCCCGCCCTTCTCCTGGGAGTGGGAAGCAGGTGCTCCCCGTCCTGGGCGGGGTGCCCGGGTTCAGGCGTCCTGCGCCCAGGCCCGGCACCGGGGCTGTGGGCCGTCCGGCTCTGCAGTGGGCAGTTGCCCTGTGGCTGTGCACGAACTTGCACCTGCTCTTGGTTGGGGGGTCTCCAGTTTGACGCCCCCGTGCTCCCCAGACTGTGGGGCCTGGGGTTTGCCAGTCTCCCCTCCCCCAGGTTGTCCCCAACGTCCTCGGTCCTAGAGCGGCCCCTGAGCTCCGCCGGGCGTGGTGCTGTGCCCGTCATCTGCAGGACGGCGTCGGCCACTGTCTGGCCTCGCGCACACGGACGGGGACGGTGGCGTTCGTGCGGTGGCCCGCGGGGGCCGCAGCTTAAAGCGCGCGAGCCCCGCCCGAGTGCAGCGATGCCGGGCCGGTTCACAGTCTCGTGAAACTGTCCACGGATGTTGTCGAACTAGAACGCAAAACAGCCTCTCAGTGTGTCTGTTTCAAACAAACGTTTGTGCTTGTTTTTCACGTATCTTTTGTTTTTGGTTGTGAAGCACCTAGGGGTGGCAGGTGCGGTTGGCCAGCTGTGCTTTTGTAGTGTGAGACTCTCCGCAGTGGCTGAATTGAAATGAGATGCCGGGCCCTGGGGGGGAGACACGGGTTCCAGTCCTGGGAGACCCCGAGGCCCGTGCTGGGGTGGCCCAGACCTGGGGCTCTTCACTCCGTCGCTTCTTGACTTCTGTACGTGTGTGATTCCCATTTACTTTAAAATTAAAGTTAGCCGCTTAAAGAGTTATATTAAATAACAATAAAAACTCCTTACAGTCACTCAGATGCGAAATAGAAAAAACTCAGCCCAGTGGAGACCATCGCCAAAGAAAGCGTTACGCGCCATCCCTGTGAATTAGGTTCCCTTGAAATCATGGAATCAGAGCAAAACAGAAATAATTGGATGTCAGGCCTGACACGAGACTGCAGGTGTCACCGTGGCCCTCCCTTTGCAGCAGTGTCACTCGTGGACCATCACCTTGGCTACCCGCTACAAATGTCACCTTGTAACATACTCCTAATAACATTGTTTCTGTTTTATTTTCTTGCGGTATTAAAATTTTCAGAAGACAGTTTTCTCTACTTAAAGAAATAGCGTGAAGGCCGTTTTTACCCACACGCACCCTGCAGGGTGAGCTCTTCCCCTAGTGCCCCCCGCCCCAGCCCCTGTCTGGAGGCCCCTCCTGGGAGCCCCCCGGTCGGCGTCCCACGTGGGGAGGCAGCACGGTGAGCACACAGAGTCACGGGGCCCTCGGTTCCCCCACTGGCCGCCATTCTCCGCGGCTCCCGGGCCGGCCCCGGGACACTGTGTAGGAATGAGCGGGTCTGCGAGGGGCCGATGGCATTTTGGGGGGGAGAGTCAGAGACCAAACTCTGCCACGCCAAGGTGGGGGGTTTGCCGTGGGGGCTCAGGAGTGGGGAGGCCTCTACATCCAGTGTCCTCCCTTAGCCGGGCTCTCGAGGGGTGCCCCGAGTGGGAGGCCGTGGCAGTGACGCAGGCGCGTGAGCCGGGGGGACGGCGGGAGGTCAGCTGACGGAGGCTCAGTCTGCCAGCCCGGGGCTGGCCCCCTGGAGGAGCCCGCGGGGCCCGGTGTTGGTGCCGGGCTGGGGCTGGGCTCCGGCTTCGCAGGGTGTGGGCAGGGCGGGCCGAGCCGGGCCGGGTGCCCCCAGCCCCCCAGCCAGCGCACCGCACACCTGCAGGGCTGACTCAGGGCCGCGGGCGTGATCGCGCCATTCAGACGTGGCTGACGGCTCCCCGTGCGTGCGGGCCGCGGGCCCGGCGGGAACGCAGACGCCTGAAAGGCTCTGAGTAGCTATTCAGAAGTGAGGAAGTGACAGCGCGCTGGCTGCACGTGCGGCTCTATTTTGGGCCCTGCGCGTCAGCGCCTCCTGCCCCGGCGGGCCCCTCGCTGGGGCG
>PVKZ01004260.1:0-90952 GCA_004027375.1 Macroglossus sobrinus | reverse complement strand
ACTTTAGGCTTCATTTGTTCTTCCTTTTCTTCATCTTTTTTAAGATGAAATGTTCGGTGGTTTATTTGGGCTCATTCTTATTTTTGGAGATAGGCCTGTATGAACTTTCTTCTTATGACCACTTTGCCATGTCCCAAAAGTTTTGATATGTTGTACTATCATTATCATTTGTTTCTATGTATCTCTTAATCTCTCTTTTTATTTCTTTTCTAACCCAGTTATTCTTCAGTAGCATGTTATTTAATCTCCATATATTTGTGTTTCTTTCCACTTTCTTTTTGCAGTTCATCTCTAGTTTCAAAGCACTATAATGAGACAATATGGTTGGTATGGTTTCAACGCTCTTATATTTGTTGAGGCTATCATGTGTCCCAGTATGCAGTCAATCCTTTAGAATGTTTCATATGCACTAGAGAAGAATGTATAAGCAGTTGTTTTGGGATGGAAAGCTCTGTAAATGTCAATTATGTCTAATTAGCCTAATGTGTCACTTAAGGATAGTATTTTCTTATTGATTTTCTGTTTGGATGATCTGTCTATATCCAATAAAGTATTTTTCTTTACCTTTTTTATTTTGAAGTCTATGTTGTCCAATATTAGTACTACTACTCTCTCTTTGCTCTGAATGCTATTTGCTTAAAATATCATTCTCCACCATTTCATTTTGAGTCTACATTTCTCTGTGGAAATGAAATCTGTCTGCTAGAGGCAGCATATGGTTTACTTTTGTTTTTTGATCCATTCTGCAACTCTGTGCCTTTTATTGGTGAGTTCAGTCCATTTACTTTTAGGGTAATTATTGAAATATGAGATCTTCTTATAACCATTTTATCTTTTGCATTCTGGTAGCTCGGTGTTTCCATTGCTTCCTTGTGTTTCTGTTTTCTTTATTTTGGTGGGCTTTTGTGGGTTTTCCCTCTAGTCTTTCTTGTTTTATGTTCAGTTCTGACTCTTTTGTGTGTGGTTACCATTACAAATATGTAAAGGATATATATGTGTGTGTGTGTGTGTGTGTGTGTGTGTGTGTGTATACACATATATATATACACATATATACATATATACACACACACATATATATAATGTATATATGTACATATATATACATATATACATATATACATATATATATGTATATATACATATATATACATACAGTCGTCCATTTTCTCTGCACATGTCTTATTTCCATTCTCCTTTGCGAGTTTGGATCTTTGAATCCTCCCCTTTTTAATCATTATTGTCACAAGTTGTCCCTATGTATGCTGAATATTCATTACTATCTTGCTATAACAACTCTCTTCTTATTATTTAAGCTTATAATGTCCTCTTCTTAGTAAGGGTTGCATTTCTCTGTTTCTGCCTGCCTGCTTATCACCTTACTCCTAATTATATTTTTTTTGTGTGTGTGTCATTTTGTTTTATGTGAGCAGACTCTTTTCAGCATTTCCTGTAATGCAGGCTTTGTAGTGGAGAATTCCCTCAATTTTAGTATGTCTGGAAAGGTCTTAATTTCTCCTTCATATCTAAAGGAGAGTTTAGTTAGATGCATTTTTTTTGGCTGGTAGTTCCATTTATTTAATAGCGGAATATTTGATTCCATTCTTTTTTGGCTTTGGCTTGTAAGGTTTGTGCGGAGTAGTCCAATGATAATCTAATGGGTTTCCTTTTATAGGTTACTATCTTCTTTTCCCTGGCTGCATTGAGAATTCTATCTTTGTCATTGATTTTTGATAATTTTAACACAATGTGTCTTGGTGAAGGCCTTTTGGGGTTGAGATAATTGGGTATTCTGTTGACTTCTTAAATTCCAAGCTCCAGCTCATTCTTTAGATTTTGGAAATTCTCATCCACTATTTGTCTGAAAACGCTTTCTAATCCCTGCTCCTTTTCCTTCCCTTCAAGAATGCTCATTATTCTTATGTTTCCTCTCCTGATGGTATCAGCTAGTTCCTGTGTTTCTCTTTTATTATTTTTAATTCTTTGGTTTCTCTCTTCTTTCTTTCTAGATTTCTGTCTTTGATATCACTGGTCCTTTCCTCCATTTGATCGACTCTATTTCCCAAGCTTGCTATTTAATTTTCAGCTCATGCAGTGTGTTCTTTATCTCCAGAAATTCTATTTGTTTCTTTTTGAGGGTTTCAATCTCTTTGCTCATTCTCCTCATCTAGTTATTTTTTCAATTCCTGAAATTGTAATATGAATCATTTCAGGTCTCATAGAGATTTTTCAGAAGTACCATCCTGAATTCTCTGTCATATAAGTTGCATATTTCTATGTCTGTAAGCTTATTTTCTGTATATTTTTCTCTTTCTTTCTGAGATGCCTTGTCATCTTGGTTGTTCATGGTGTTTAATGAACTATTTCTCTGCCTGGGCATAAATGGAACTGTATTCTACTGTTTTTCCAGAAAGAAGATTTATTATATAAAGGTTTCTCTTTACTCTACGGCAAAGAAGGAGCTTTTCTTTTGGTTTCCAATAGGTGGCGTCTAAGCCTCTTGGAGACCCTGCTTTATATAAAGCTTAAATAATGCCTTTTTAATTTTCTTGTAGATATTTAATCACGCTCGCTACCCTCAGTTTCATTTCCTGTCAGTGTCAGTGACAGTCTCAAGAGCATTTGCTCAGATTCCCCTGGGGCTCCGTGTGTTTGGTCTTGGAGGGTGTGGGGGAAGGGGTCCTCTGGGTTAAGGGTTGGGGCTGTGGCTCAGTTTTGCAACCAGGACCAGTAAAAATCAACTGGTTTTTCTCTGCAGTCCTATCCTGCGTCTCTGCTTTCTGCCCTGATGACTGGACCCTGCTGCTGGTCACATGGAGTTCACAGGTCTCCCAGGCAAGGCTGTTCAGGGAACTCACGGCACCTTCTCCCCTTCACCTCCTCCTACAGGTGGCTCAGGCTATGAGAGGTAGCTTCTTTATATCTCTCAGTCAATCACTCAACACCCGGGGTCCTGACCTGTAGTAGCTCTTATGCACAGATGTTATGCTCAAATGTGCTGGTGTGAAGTTTGAGTGTTTTTGTTGAGTTTTAGATGTTCAGCTTATTGTTGTTTCATGGAAAGAGATCTGGGGACGTCTCTCTGACGTGTTTCTGATGTTACTGAATAAACAGGATTAGCTGCCTTCCACGTTCATCTGGAAATATCTTCCCCTTGGAAACACAGCCCTTCTTGAGCAATTTTTCATATGTCTATTGGCCATCTGTATGTTTTCTTTGGAGGAATATCTATTTAGGTCCTTTGCTCATTTTTTAACTGGATTGTTTGGGAGTTTTGGTGTTGAGTCCTGAGTTCTTTATAAATTTCGGTTATTAATCCCTTATCAGGTATATCCTTGGAAAATATCTTTTCTAATTGAGTAGGTTGTCTCTTTGTTTTGTTGATGGTTTTCTTTGCTGTCTAAAAAGTTTTTCATTTGATGTAGTCTCATTTGTTTGTTTGTTTGTTTGTTTCCCTTGCCCAAGGAGATATATCAGAAAAAAAATATTACTAAGAATAATGTCAGAGTTTTTTTATAGGAGTTTTATGGTTTCAGATCTTACATTTAAGTCTTTAATCCATTCTGAGTTTATTCTTGTATATGGTGTAAGAATATAGAAGAATCTTTAGTTTTAAATTCACTTTTTTCTCTCTGCATTTCCACACTTGTTACATATTAGTTGAATGTATGACTTTACAATGTGATCTAATTATAACAATAGAATCCATGCTTAATTGTGATAAATTAAATAAAAAACATAATTCAAACTTTTTAAATACTTTAACTTCTTTTTTCCAAAAGTTTATGTCATGAATGCTTTTTAATAGAATAGATATGATTCCTTATCTAGTCATTTGTTTCAACTATAACCAAACACACAATAAATTTTGTATACTACTCCTCAATTTCTATGCTTCCTTTTTGTACACATTTTTTAAAAATTTGTTTTCCTTATGTAAATATAATGTACTCTCAATAATAACGAATAGGTCTTGGTAATGTTTTTTATACAATTTAATTCATTCTTTACTGGCTTTAGACCAATTCTTACCTTCAGATATTTGTGCATAGATCATGGGTAAATTTTGCTTAAGAATATTATGTAATTTTCTGAAGAAAAAATATACTCACTCATGATAAAAATAAAATGATAATGTGATAAATCGAACAGAATCATTTTATATTTCTTTTTATTTCATTCACATAGAGTTAGTAATCTCATTATAAGCAATAGGGAAACCAAACATCGTGGAGAGGCTTGAGCAGTAAAATATAGTTTGTGCATCTTTCAATTTTTTTTTTCCTTATCCTACTCTCCTTTCCTTTAGTAACCATGGGCCCTCCTGCCCCCACAAGTATAGAGAGAAGTAGTTCTGATCACATTCAGGAGTGGTTGTCAGAACACTCTCAAAATCCAATGAAATTAAAGCAACAAGCTGTCTCTCTGACCTGCCTCACTTTAAAGGGCCTTTGTGCATCTTCTGCCTGAGACTGATGCCTGTCCATATTTTCCTCTGTACTTATCCTTAGAAAAGTCCTGGTTGGGAAAACGGAATGATGAAAGGAGGTTTTTGTTCTCACTGGATAGTTGATTTTCTTGAGATCCTTTCCCTTGGCTCAAAAGTAGGGCACAGCAGCCACACACATTTAACATCTCACATACATTCACTTCTTTATCTTTATAACCTGTAATCTACTTTGTACTCCATAAATGTTAGCAGTAACTTCACTTTCCAAGAGATTTTAAAAGATTTAAAATCTTTTTTAAATCTTAGGTATCTTAACCCAAGCAAAGATTCTCTTGAAAATCAAAAAATCATTCCTTTGTATTAATTGGATTATAAAAGAAAACTCTAATGGCATTTATTCCTCTTGTGATACTGTATGTTTTTGCAAATGAAAACAATTAAATAAATGATGACATCAAAGCTTTTACTCAGAGCAACCAGCAATCTGATGGGAAGAGTATATCTAACCCCTGGGAAAAATAAGGAGAACTAACAGGAAACATCCTTTCAGCTGTACTCAGCTAAATGAAAAAATATCACATCAACATGCTCCTAAGAAACATGACTTTCCAGCCTCAGTAATTTTAGAAGTAGTAATTTTCCTATTATTTTCCAAAGAGAAGTGGTTGATCCCACACATATTTCAAAGTTATATTTTTAGGCTTTGTGTACCACAACTAATTCAAATACATGGAGAGATAAAGAAGTCTTTTCTACCATTAAATTACATTCTTCCAAAATCATTTTGACTTAACAAAGCTTCCTGATAACTTTAAAATATTGTCTTAGATCAGTTACTTCTACAACTTTAGAGTGTGTTACAATCTTCTGGAGGGCTTGATAAAATACAATACTGGTCCCTAAACCCAGAATTTCTGATTTAGTCAGAGGACCTGAGAATTTACATTCTTAACAAGTGCCCAAGTGATACAGGGATCACATTCTGATAATTATAAGAGGCTTAAATAAGTCTACTATAGGAAATCCTCTCTAAAATTTACAGTTCTCTGTGATAAGAAGTTAACAGTTAAATGGAGAAGATAAGTAGTTCTGATTATATCTAGATATGGTAAGAAAACAGTGTATTAGGTCATTAAAAAATTTACTCTTTCAAAATGCAAGATGATATCAGAATTCCTATAACTGTTCAACTTATGGGACAGTGTGGTGAAATGCATGGTACTGGGCTAGCTTTCACTGTTCCTGGCCTAGGGCATGAGCTTCACATTAGAAAGATCCTCAGAGGATAACCAGCCAAATATCACTGGTGCCTTTTACAGAGGAAACAATATCTGAATAGGGGCAATTGGGAGTATAAATTGAAGAAAAGTGGTGGAAAAGGAAGGCCTGAGAGAATGAGGCTTTGAACACACAAAGCAACATCTATTGTCATAACAACTAGTCTAGCTGCTAAAAAAGATTTATTCCAAACTGTAAGAGTAAATCTTGACTTGATGTTAAAAATAGCCTTTCTAGTCTTTGTAACCGTTGTTTTTTTCCTTCCTTTCTTTCCACTTCCTAATGATAGAAACTTCTGGCTGGTGTTTTTAATTATATAAAATCACCATCCAGGCCATACAAAAGAGATATGTTTCACATGTTTTTTTAAATCATGTTATAGCATTTCTGGAGGGTAACTTGGCTGTATAAATGAAAAGCTTTCTAACAAGTATATTCTTTCTGGTTCTGCAAATCCATTTCTTGGAATTTATCCTGGGGAAAATCAATGTGGTTGTCTCTTCAAACATTTAACAATATGACAATATGGATATACCTCAGAGCAGTGTTTATTTTTAAAACATTGGAAAAACCTATATGTCTAGTGTAATCTTTTTAAATCTGTGATACATTAATATAAGCCATTTAAACATTACTAAAAATTTTTAATTGGCATAGAAAGATATTCAAGACATTATACTACATTTAGAAAAATAAGTCCAAACAGAATGTTCTAAATTATTATTTTGGAAAAATAGGTAGAAGAACATGTGGAAGGCCACAAGTAAACATCAAAATATTAACTTATAATCTCACTCTCTAGAAACTAATCATTACTTAATGTTTTTTTTACTTGTCCAAATTTTTTTTTAAAAATTGTATAAGTTTTATGATAAGAAAAACAAAATTTAAGTAATTTCATATTTTTAAATAGTTACAAAGATAATTTTTAGATAAAAGATAACAAAGACATTTGAGAACTTAATAAAAATTAATTTCATTTTCTCATATAAGTAAATTGTTTAGTCCAAGTAATCTCAGGATGGTAAGATTTCAGTCCACAAACACTAAAAAAATTATCTGAGTTAATTCATGGAAATATTCAACAAAATAATTTAGCTCCATTTTCTAAAAAACATTATTTTCTATGAAAATAACCTATGGTGAATAGAAACTGACCAACCTTTATAGAGAGTCATATTATTTTATTGAAAAAAAAACTTTTAGATATTAGGATGTTACTAGATACAATATTTCTTTCTAGAAATAAATAAACAAAATATGTGTGAGATTTTGTTTTCTCTTATTTGGTGTCTAGTAGAAAATGCTTTCGTTCATGAAAAGGCAAAAATTCAAGTACTCTTTCATTAAAGAATATAAATTTAATTTATTTTTAGTTACTGTATCCTAAAATATTCTGCTACAAAGTATGGCTAGTATAGTCATTCATAATGTGGAAACTACAATCTGCTCAGGAAGATAAATGGTGGCTTTTTTTTCCCTTTCTGCTAAAATATCAGTGGTTAGCCTGCTAACCACTACAGTATACATGCCAACTTCTGTCAGTGCTCAAAAAACTAATGGTAGATTCTTCTTGATTTAAACACCACCTCAGAATAGGATCCTACTATCTGAGTTCTAGTTCCAAATTTTTCACTAACTGTGGTTATGTGGTTGTGGTTTAATTACTCAAACAATCTTAGATTCTCAAATACCTCACCTATTGCTGAAAAAAAAATAATTCAATAAGAAATCCTACCATTTGCAATGACATAAATGGACCTAGAGGTTACTATGTTCAGTGAAATAAGTCAGACAAAGAAAGATAAATACCACATGATTTCACTTATTTGCAGTTCCTAAGGAACAAAAAGAACAAACTAATCAAAAACAGACTAACAAATATAGTGGACAATTTGGTGATGAACAGGGAGGCTTTTGGGGGCTGGGACAATGAGGTGAATGGTTAAAGAAGTACAAATTCGTAGTTAATAGATGGTCACAGGGATGGGGAGCATGACATAAGGAATGCAGTTAGCATTAATATATATATTGGGTAGGTTGAAAACCAGAGGAGAGAAGGAGCAATTAGGGAAAGTGTTTTATAAACTATATAAATGTCTAATCAATGTACTGTATACTTGAAACTAATTAAAATTAATTAATTAATTATTTTAAAATATTCAAAAAAGATCTCTAAAGCATAAGGTTATTTCTGGCTCTACTATTTTTACTCTAGGCACTCTTTCTTGCTCATTAAATATTTTTCACTTTGCACAAACTCCAAAGATATGAAACAATTATACAATTAATTCATATTATTCTAGTGGATCCTTTTAAAAAATATAAAGTGGAAACAATTAAAAGTACTTATAAGTACTCTGTATTGGAAACAAAATTTTCTGTTCACTCTGAAGTAAGCAATAAAAGACAACTTTCTATTAAGAAATTGAAAATTAAGTGAACTGTTACCTAAATGCCCACAAACATAAATGACAATTTTTCATCTATTTTTAAATGAAAGTTTATTAATGACTTTTTTAAATGTTTGATTATAGGTAGTATTTAGATTTTGATGTTTGTATGTAATTGAATTTAATCTTATTTTTGAGCACTCAAATTAATTTATATCCTTAACTTGATTTTTTTTAAAAAGCACACTACTTGTGAAAGTTTCTAGATTCTACTTTTTTTTTGCTATTACCTTGAGTAGTTGTTATCAGTACCAAGCACATATTTGTGAAGCTCTTTTAAGTTTCACAATCCATTCACATAATTTATTATATTGAGCAAAAAACTAAGATAATGTTGCACAGACAAATCATAATTATTCTCACTTTTAAGTAGAGAAATGGAGAAGTTTATATTATAATTTAGTACCTATAATAGCCAGTCACTCAGTTTTTTTAAAAAATAAAAGTTAGTTAAACTTCACAATGAATAAAATATATATTCTCTACATGAGGAAACAGAAGTTCAAGGATTTTTAAAAGCTATTCAAGATTGAATAATAAATAATAGTGGGTTTGGGGTAATAATTGAATAAATATATTAAAATGTCTATAGTTTATGACTTCATTTATTTGGATGTTTCCAATTTTTAAGGTGAAAAGTATCATAACTTATTTTAGATATATGAAATTTTTCCACTTAATATTCAGAAAATAAAGACTCTTATCCTCAAAGTAATTCAAGTTTATATTTGTACTTTACAAACAAATAAATTATTATAATACTCATTTAGTCAACATGAAAAACTGCAATATGCACACATCACATATTTGCATATATATTAATAAAATATTGTTCTCTTAAAGTCAATTTTGCTAAGCAGATTAATTTTTTTCTTTCACCCTTTATACTCTTTATTTACTTACTTTTTCATCCTTCCCTCCCTTCCTCACTGCTACAGGCAGTGACCAAGCCAAGGGCTGAGGTACCCTTCTGCCCCCTAGGGGCTCACATACCAATGGAGGAGACTTAAAGAAAAGTAACACCATTTGAAAAAAAATATTATAGAATGTGAACAGAGAGCTTAGGACCTACAGAAAAAAAAGAGAGAGAGAGAGAAAGAGAGAGAGAGGAGAGACTATAAACAGTTATTTATATTTTTAATGTACCTTACCAGTCCTTTGTCATTTTTAAATTTGACATTTGAAGTAATGTTGTTTAAAATTCTGAACAAAGCACCAACATTCTTATTGTGTATTTCAGTTATACAAAGCAGTGGTTTTTAGTATTTTCCATAAGCAGTCTTCATATAATGTTGTAAAAAAGTTCAATATTGATCCATGAAAAAAAAACAGAATTGATATTTTTAAAAAAAAAAAACAGCATAGTACACAAAATATATCCAAATTGGAAATTATAGTGATAAAATTTTTCACAACCAATGATAAGAGCAAAATATAAGAATATAATGCTTTTCACAAAAAGTTCAAAATTGTACTATCTTTATTTTTTTTGTGACTTAGATAAGGACCACCATAAAAAAGAGAGACACGTAGTGGTCATTGCTATTTCTAAGTTTACATTCTTGCTGACTTTTAAAACTGGAAGGAGCCTTAATGATAGTATCCTCCTCCACTAATTCTCCACAAAATTTGGAGACATAGTGGGAGCTGAAAGGGCATAGGGTTCTGTTTGAGACTCAAGTTGGCAGCTGCAATGCTAGAAGGAGAATGAAAAAGGTATCAGCATATGTTAGAGAGAACTCAGATCCGGGCAATGTTTGATGGCTAGAATTACTGTTACTCCTCTGAGAGAAAACTAAATGCTGGGAAGGAGACTCTAAGCATCTGTTGTTATACTGCCTACAATAATGTAAGCAGTGTAAGTTCCTTGTGAAATCTGCCACACTCTTGAGTCACCTGAAAAGTCCACTTTCTCCCCACTACATCTTCCTCTGTAAGGGAGAACTCAAGTATCAGCACTAACTAAGAGCTTCTCCAGATACCTCTGCTCACACTGATCTTGTCTTTAAGAATCAAAGTTGTATTATGGTGAACAGCACAGACTGAAGTCCAGCTATCCAAATTCACATCCAGTTATACCACCTATGAATTGCATGAGCTTAGACAAGACTCAGTCAATACTTTTCACATTGCTTCATGTGTTAGTTCTGTACCCTTAGCTAAAAGATAGATCTTGCATCTGACAAAATTCTGGAGTATATGATGAATGTTTTTAGATGCTATTGAAAAAACCCATATGTAAATTAAGATTTGAGGTTTAGAAGTGTTCCTATATAATAACATGAAGCCTCTAGTTCTGAGCACTTGAACTTGAATTTGATTTCCAAGATGTCTTCTAGCTCTACAAGTCTTTCAGTTTACTGATGCAAAACCAAGGCTGAGAAGTGTTAAGTGATAAGATTAAAAAAAAAAAAACTAGTTATTTGCAGGATCAATTGATTCTGACTTTTATTCTTGTATTCTTTCTTTTATGCCATATTATTAAAGAAGGGTAAAAGTTATCTGAATGATTTAATGAATTGCTTCTTAAAAGCCCTTCGAGTACTAGTTTCCAAAATTAAAAATGTATCAGATATTCTTAGAAGCCAAAAACCTGTGAATAAAGTTCAGCTCTGTAAGGTGGCTAAAATAAATAAAGACATACACAGAGAGAGAGAGAGAGAGAGAGAGAGAGAGAGAGGGGGAGGGAGAGAGGGAGGGAGAGAGAGAGGGAGAGAGAGAGAGAGAGAGGAAGAGAGAGAGAGAGAGAGAGTAAAATGTGAACATATGCATATCTTCTGGAGTATAGAGTTCAAATTTTAAGATATACACAGTAACACATAATACTTAAAAGGGTAAGAACTAATGATATAAATGATGTGTTGAGCCCCTTCCATTCTACAAGTCAAGAATTCTATCATTAATTCTGCACCTTATAAATAGCTAGATTTTTGTGGTCAAATATTTCATAATTAGCACATATTGGAATGTAATACTATTCTAAACTTCAAAAAAAGAATGAGATTCACTTCTATTTTTAAGACAATGCGAAAATATTTTCATTCTTTCTGGCTTTGGGCCACTGCATTTTGGAACTCAGGGAATGAATAAACTTTATATTACAACAAAGGGTAATGCAGCAATTCTACTTCTGGGTATTTATCCAAAGAAAACAAAAACACTAACTCAAAAAAATATATGCATCCTTCTGTTCATTGTAGCATTATTTACAATAGTCAAGACATAGAAACAAATTTGAACTTCTGAAGATGATAACTCTAATGTTTGCGAGGGAAAATATACTGGATGGGATGAATACTAGAGTAGACTTTGAAGAAGAAAAGATTAAGAAATGTGGAGACACAACCATAGATTGCTAACCAACATGAAACATGGAAAAAAAGACTGAAAAAACTGAACAGAGCACCACAGAGTTCTGGACATCTTTAAGTGGACTTATATATGTTCATGTTATTGGAGTTTCCAAGGTGGGGATGGGTAAAAAAGTAGAAGAAATATGACCAAAGTTTCCAAATTTGATGAAAATTATAAACCCACAAATCTAAAAAGTTTAACAAATCTTGAGAAAAGAAATATAAAGAAAATTAAATTAAGTTAAATCATAATCCCAAGAGGAAAATTTATGACTTTAAATGCTTACGTTATAAAGCAGAAAATTTAATATCAATGACCTAAGCTTCTACCCTAAGAAGTTAAAACAATCATACCCAAAACAAGTAGGAGCAAAGAAATAAAAAAGAGTAAAAGTAAGTAAAATAGAATAAATGTACCAAAATCAGGTTGGTAGATTTTGTGGATTGTTTATGTTTTTCTTTTACCATTATGAATAAAGTTATTATGAATAGACGTGTGTTTTTTTGGATATATATTTTCATTTCTCTTAGGTAAATATCTAGGAGTAGAATTGCTTCCTGGTAATGTCCTTTTTAGGTTTTGTATTGGAAGTCTGCTGATCTCAAAAAATGAGCTGGAAAGTATTCTCTCTTCTTCAATTTTTTATGAAAAGTTTATATAAGATTAATATATTTGTTCTCTAAATATTAAATAGATTTTATCAGTGAAGTTATTCATGGCTGTTTTTTTTGTGTGATAAAATTTTATTTACAAATTTATTTTTTATTGGTAGAATGTCCAGATACCTCATGTAAGTATTTATTTTTCATAAATTTGCCCTTTTCCTCTAAAGTTGTTGAATTATTGGCATAAAGCTATTTATTACTTTTATTTTAATATCTGTAAGATGTGTAGTTTTATCCATTTTTATTCTTAATAATGGAAATTTGTGTTTTCTCTTTTTCTTTTCTCTTTATCAGTTTTACAACAGTTATATCAATTTTACTTGCCTTTTCCTTTGTCTTTTTAAATTTTCTTTGTTACTTCTCTGTTCTCTATTTTATTTACTTTTACTCTTTTTTATTTCTTTGCCCCTACTTGTTTTGGGTATGATTGTTTTAACTTCTTAGGGTAGAAGCTTAGGTCATTGATATTAAATTTTTTATTTATAACATAAGCATTTAAAGTCATGTATTCAGTCCAGGCTTTACTCAAGTCTGGAAGCCATCTGGATCACCTAGTATGTGGTGTAGAATGCAACCCCTAGGTATGAAGTATTGCCCTCAAAACCCAAAGAGACCTAACAGGTCCTGTATGTATTTCTTTGTGTCAGAGGATGCAAGACACAGCAAATTATCTTTCACTTTGGAGCAGATGTTCCACCATGACCCTGACCACTAGGCCCCTAAAAGATTTCCTTCAGTGGAAGATTACTGAATCTTTGAAAAGTTTATCTCCCATGTTCTGGAACACAAGTTTTTTACTATGATGTCCAGCATACTAGCCATAGCTTGTTTATCTACTTAATTAATATGATGTCATCAATATAATAGATCAATGTAATATTCCGTGGGATGTTCAGATGGTCCAGCTTTCTTCTGCCTATATTATGACAGAGAGCTCTAGGGCATAATTGTCATGTATATTTTTGCCCCTTCAACATGAATGCAAATATTTTCTGATACCTTGTTCTGACTTGAATAGAAAAAAAAATTGACTAAATAAGTATCTGCATACCATGTGCCCAAGACCCTATTAACATGCTGTAACAAAGATTCCATATCCAGCACAGCAGCCACAATAGAGGCTAATAATTAGATGAGCTTGTAGTATATATAATCTCTTTAAAGGATATCCATCCAGCTTCTGCAGAAGAAACATAGATGAATTAAATAGGTGATGGAGACAATCACCCCCACATCCTTATGCTCCTTAAATATGGGAGTAATCTCTGCCATATCTCTTAAGATGTGACATGTAATGTTTTTTATTTACTATCTTGGCAGAATGTAGAATGGCAAGGAAATAATGCAAGTGTAGAAGCACCCATTTGGCCTTCCTTACTACAGGCCAAGGCTCAGAATGGTAGTTACTCCAACTGCTATGCACACCAATCATATTTATACACTTTTGAACCAAGGAAATGTTCATCAAATTCCTCAGTTTAGGACTCCTCAGACCCACTGTAAGCTAAAACTTGGCCACTACTTTATTTATTATGCAATAGGGAGCCACATTTGATACATTTGATCTCCAGGAATTAATGTCACCTTAATTCCTATGTCTAATATTTCTCAAAATGCCTAGTGCACCGTAACCCAAGTAAATAGCTATAGGTTCCTCTGGGCGAAAAAAATCCTAAGAATCATCATAGTATGTATTTATTGTGGTATTGCAGGATCCTTTCTCTGGGGTAGAATTGCCAGATTTAGAAAATAAAAAATATAGGACTCTCAGCTAAATCTGAACTTCAGGTCAACAAGAAATAATTTATCAGCATAAGTGTTTTCCAAGTACTGCATGAGACATATACTAAAACATTATTCATTGTTTATCTGAAATTCACACTTAACAGGGTGTCCAGTACTTTAGCTGACAACCCTACCCTGGCCACTTCAGTCAACAGGTTCTGGATTTGAGAAATGGATTAAGTGCAGGTGCTAAGCTAGATATTGTGATTGGGGAACGGGGTGGTAGGTGACTGACCTCAGTCTCCTGCCCATGTATTCTTGACTTTTTAGACTTTTAGCATGTAGGATAAAACCTATTTTTCTCCTGGGGACACCATGTTCTTTAACCACAGTTTCCTCAAGATCAAGCCACTTGTGTGATAATTGCCTGTCCAACCTATCTGACTCTCACAATAATTGTGGCCACCTGGCTTCTGAAAGTTAAGTACCATCAGCCTTTATTGCTTCTTAGCCCCATTATTCTTATTGCAATTAACAAGCCCTGCTCTATGACAACTGTTCCTATCCTCAACTCTGGCCTGCAGGAAGAGTCATTTGTAAGGGATGCTGGTTTCTCTTTCACTGGTGCATTCCTCCTGGAACACATCACTTTGGCCCTCCAGTGAAATAATGTAATCACCTGTTGGATCCTCTGGCCTCACATAACATATCCATTTCAGTATGCCTCCATTACTGTCTCTTTTAATACTTTTCTATATATTGTCAGTTATAAAATTTTGTATTATGTATTCTATTACAAAATTGAGTGAGCAAATGCATGTATTTGCACTCCAAAGCTACTTAGAGTATGTTGCCAGTGGTTGGCACTGAGTGATGAGATTATAAAAGACGTTTTTTCTTTATCCTTTTACATACTTTCTAAGTTCTTTATTCATAATAAGTAAAAAAATAAAAATTAAAATTAAAGTATTGACTAATTGGAAAAGATACACAGATCCTTGAGCAGCATAAAACATTTCTTCTTGTTAGTTTCTATAACTATATAGACTTCAGGGGTTATACATGAGGAAGGATTTGGATAGGCGTAAGAACAATAGATGTTAAAAAAAAAAAAACTAGGAGACTGTTTGTGGCCTTGTAGAGAAGCTAAAAAGAAATAGGCCCACAAAATAAAAATAGTATTTTTTAATTAGAACCAGACTATAATTCTCAGAAAATTCAATTTGTTTTCATTTTTATCTGGAATTATATCATGCCTCTTCCCACTTCAATAGGACTAAATTGATTTGGACTGTGCAAGTAGAAGGTAGGTAGAAATTTTTCAGTTTTATGCAATATGAACAAATTCCCTGTTATTGATTGATCTTTCCAACTGCAGCTCTAATTTCTTGATTTGAAAATGTACTAGTAGGCACAAGTATTGACTACATTTTTCTTCAAACACTACCTTCAATCAGTTTAGAAAAATGGAAGAGCCATGAGAAATGACCTCTGCATCCACCTCCCACCACAAATAGTAAAAGAAGCTCTCTTTTCCACCCACTCATCTTTATTTTATAATGTATACAAATTACCAGAAAATTGCCCTAAGAGAACCATAAAAAGCATGAGAGGACCTGGGCCAGAATCATATGTAACTACGAAATTCTTTGTGTTCCCTGGGTCAGTCTTACTAGCAGTTTATAACCAAGATCTCAAGCACTCAAACATATATAACATCAGCTTTAGCCACATAATGACATTTGTTATTACAGCTGACACCAAAATGCAAATAATCATGGTGATGCTATACAATTTTTTCATCCTGCTTTTTCTTGGGTTTTAGAATCTTGAATTAGTTATCCCAGTGAGTCAGTTCTCCACAAAATAAGTGTCTCCAGAACCTGCTTTCTTTGTTCCATAACTATCATTACTACCACTACAGTGTAAGATTTTGGAGTTAAGTAGTATTGAGTTCAAGTTCTAGTTCTCAGGTGTGACTTTGACAAGTTATTTAAACTTCTTTAAGCTTAGATTATATCATCAATAAAATGACAATATCTACTATATGGCATATTTGTAAAGGTGAGAGATAATATATAGTAACTACTTCATATTATGACTAGTACAAAGTAGCTGTTCAATAAAATGGTGGTTTACTTGTGTTTCATACCTTAAAGTCTAATCTAACCTTGATTATATAACATCTTCCAAATAGGACGCTCTGCCTTCTGTCACCTTCCTCTTCAGTCCATCTTTCCTGTTTTTGCCAAGTCCCCAAATTAAAAAAAAAAATCATCATCACATGATTTCCCTATCAAAAAATTATATCACAGTGTTTATAAGATCAACTCTTAAATCCTTATCTCACCATAAAATGCCCATGTGGATTGACTCTCATTTTTTTTCACATCTCTCATTCGTTGAGCCAAAGGCAAAACTGAATATCCACTATATGCCAGGCATAGTGGATGCAGTAGTAAGCAAGACTCATGGAGCATATATGACAAACTGTAGTCACTATAAATATTAATGCTTTCTTGAACTGAATATTTATTTCATTTCTTTACCCCATTATAGAGGCACGAATATTTGTGCCTTCAAGTATCAAGTAGGGACAAAACTAAAGACAGTGATCAAATCTTATTGCAAGAGCTTTCAGAGAAAAGGAAGACAATGTTAAAAGAGTATATGAACCTCTGGTTTTAGTTTTACCTCTAGCAGGGAGAAAAGAAAAGGCACCAATAGAGGTACATACAGCTGGAAGAAAGTTTAAATCCTGTGGAGGCAATCATCAGAGAGACTTCTAAGACAAATTGTCATTAGTACAGGGCCTTAAAGGTAGATAAACTTCCTACAACTAGAGGAGTAGAAGGGCATTCCAACCAGTGGAAAGAGTATCAAACCAGGCCAGTCACCTTGCCAGCCATGGTTAAAGTTACTATTGAAGAAACAAATTACTCAAATAGTAATTTTTAGGATTACTCAGCAGGAATTGTAGTTGTCTTAAAAATAATCATTCTCAAATTTTAATGTGAGGTAACATTACCTGGAGTGCTAATAAAATATATTATTTCCTGGGTGCATTGAAGTATAATGAGATCTGAGCCTGTTTTTATCATTTTCCCAGGTAATTCTGATACACACAAAATATTGAGAACGAAGCATCTCAGCCAATTTATTTCAAAGTGTGGTCCATGACCGATAGCACCATCACCTAGACGCTGGCTATAAACGCAAGAAATCAGAACCCCAGATCTACTGAATCAAAATCGTGTATTCATAAGACCTCATGCAATTTATATAGACATTTAACCTTAAGAAAACCTGACCTAACCTAGTGACTCTAAACCCTAGCTTTGCATTGGAATCACATTAGGAACTTTAGATATTATTGACAACCGATCTCAAATTCAGATTCTTATTTAATTTGTATCAGTGTGGCCTGGACATAGGAGTTTTAAAAGCTGCTAGGTGATTCTCATAGGCAGTGAAGTTTGTGAATCATTGCTATACAAAATTTTCGGGTGTTTCCGATTCTTTGTAAATACACCAAAGTAATATGGACTCCTTGATAATTTTTAATTAGACCCAAATTTTTTTAAATCTAAATGGATAAATTTCAGTTAAATTATAGAACATTAGAATAAAGTAATCTCATTAATTTTCTTCATTCTATATATATGTGCACATGCTTAGTTTATAACATTTATTCTGAAGGAAGCAATAGAATTTAACAATGTATCATGTATCAAGCTCTTCAAGTTATAGAAGTGTTTGAACTAAAATTTAGCAGCTGGTTGCCAAAGTTTCTGTTGCTAAATGGATTAGAGAAAACATCTGATTTTAGAAGGATTTCCCTAACAAATGAGGTCCTAGCATTTAAAAGAGGGTATTTGAACCTTAGAAATCAATATTTCTATATTGACTACATCTGAATTATCATAAATTCAGAATTAGCATATATAATTTAGTTTGATTTTGTATTATAATGACACTATGTATTTTTCAAGTCTTAAAATTGATGACTTCTATAGCTTTTAAGTAGGCATAAAAGACATTAAAAAGTCTTGCCACAGGAAAATCATATGGGTGAAATTGAATTGAATCCATGGGTTTAATAAACGATTTCCATCTTCTGTACATCATTTAATCACCCATTGCCTGTAATATTTAAGATTATATTGCCATCTGCTGGTGGGCATTTTAATATTATCACATAATGATGTGATGCTTATTTTGTCTTAAACTTTGTTAATGTTTTTAATGAATTATGTTTCACAGTAAAATTTAAAAATGAGTAAAACATTGAATCATCATATAAATCTGGAACTTAAGACATATTACAAAATATGCTTTGGAAAAATACACAAACCGAGCATTTGTGTGTATTAATTTACATGCAGCATTTGGCCCATTGTCATCTTCCATTCTAAGACTAGAAAACACTTAGCCATTTCACTAAAGCTAAGGTTGTAAATAACCATGGATAGAGAAATATTCTTTGGCAAAGATATTAAAGGAGAGAAAGCAGACAAGTTCAGGATTCTGAGGAATTGTGAAAGTGCAATGCTCACATGAAAACAACTAGTGGGAGAATGAAAAGGCAGAGAGAAACAGAAAATTACACACACACACACACACACACACACACACACACACACAGGTAAGGACTTGTATAGAAAATGTAGGAGATTATCATACCCCTCAGGATGTGGATGGACTCCTGTTTCTAAGGAAATAATTAGATGAACCCATAGAAGGGGCCAGCATGTGTCCCAGCTTTCAAAAAGTGGACCACTCTCTTAGACCTCTGACAAGTCATTTACGCATTGTTACTGATACAGAGACACTTAACACAGACTGTATCACATATTGAATGTCACCAGTATAAGTTTATAGATGATTTATTATCCTTAGAAATAAAGCATGGGCAACTGCTTGTGTTTATTGCCAATTTTTAGGTATATGTTCAATGATGAAGTTCACAAATATTGATTGATACAAATAGAAGTAGTTAATATTCATAGGTATTCATGTAAATTCGATGAAGACAAAGCCTAAATAAACTTTGAGCTGAGAATTCTTTCATTTTATAAATTATGAATTATGTTTTGTTTTTATGTTCATAGTAACCATGTCTTATCCCAGGAAGAGAACAT
Organism: Macroglossus sobrinus; assembly: GCA_004027375.1. Lineage (NCBI taxonomy): Eukaryota > Metazoa > Chordata > Mammalia > Chiroptera > Pteropodidae > Macroglossus > Macroglossus sobrinus. Next base: position 71,886 of record PVKZ01004260.1, on the reverse strand, counting down.
ACATGTGTGATAAGCTGCAATAGCCAAGCCTTTCTACCCTGCCCTATTGGTCACTGAGCTGTGAGTTTCTCCAAAAAGGAAGTGACCTTGGGTAAATAATGATGCAAGGAGTGACTTGGGTGACCACTGAGGCTGACCCTGAAGGAGCTGGCAGCTAGAAGCTGTCTGTACACTGCACTCCACACAACGGGGTGGGTGGTAGGGGAGGCACCTGGTAGGATGAAGAGGAGGGGAGACACATCTCTACGTCTACCACATAGTGGCAGCAGAGGAGGAAGAACTGGGCTGGAATCGTAAAAAGAAAACTCATCTGCCAAAACAATTGCAGAATATTTCTTTCTGAAGCTGGCAAAATATGGGAATCATGTAGGGAATTGGATTGGAAAATGTGAAACTGATAGACTAAAACAAGTAAGTACTAATTTTTATCTCAGATTTTATGTAGTGATATGGGTGTAATTACCAGATTATGAATTCAACTATCATAGCTGAAGCAACGAGACATTGCTTTCTTGTCTTTCATATAATTGATAGAAATTTGAACTCAAAGGTGACCAGGCTAGGTTCTGACTCTGATATTATAAACAAGAATTTCTGTCAATTAAGGACTTCACAAGATATAAATCCTGAGTGGATTTATAATAGGAATTAGACATTCACTATCTACCCTCAACTATATTCTATTAAAGGCTGTAGAGGCACTCTCTTCATCAGGACATAGGGGAGGAACATGCCAACATTTTTAAAGTATTAGTATAATGATTCTCTGTAGATTCAATATACTGGTGGAAAATACTAAAAATTAAATGGCATCCCAATCCCATGTTGGAGTTTCCTACACAGGCCTCTATTCCTTCCCACAGCTTGAGAAACTGCCTCTCTGTAGAGCTTCAGACCTGGAAAGGATCAGAGCAGCAGTGCATCTAGCAGCTCAGGAAAGCCATAAATGAGTGCTGACCCACACACCCAGGATAAGCCATTTCCTTAGAATAAGAGGCACATATGACACAGGGTCATAAAGGGATTTCCCTTCCAGTTTGAAGGCAGCTAAGGCCAAGGTATCTTGAACATCCAGGAAAAAAGTATTTATATAGAACCACTGTAATGGAAACCAAAGAAAAATAATAAAGAAGGACAGAAAGGAAGAGGAACCTAAGGAGGCCTAGGAATAACTGGGGAACAGAACTCTATTCTTCACCCTAGTCACACTATAGCAGCGGAATATTACCTCAATACAGTGAGGTACGGACTCCAGAGCTCACAAATGTTTAGAGATATATGTCATCCATTAGAAGAAACAAGGATTCTGACTTCAATTAAACAAAGCTTAGATGTTCCAGGAAAGGTTTTGAAATTAAGAATCAATGGTTAAGAATAGATGTTATCAAAAAGACAAAAGATAAATTCTGGAAAGGACGTGAAGAAAGGGAAGTCTTTTGTTGGTGATAATGTAAATTAGTGCAGCCACTATGAAAAACAGATGGAGTTTTCTCAAAAAATTAAAAATAAAACTACCATAGGATTCAGTAATTCCACTTCTAGGTACAAATCTAAATAAAATGAAATCACTATCTCAAAGAGATATCTGTACTCACATGTTCATTGCAGCAACGAAGTGTTCATTAGTGGATGAGCAGATAAACAAAATATGGTATATGTATACAATGGAATATTATTCAGCCATAAAAAGTAGAAAATCTTGCCAACCTGGATGAATTCTGAGGGCATTAGCTGAGTGAAATCTAATCTAGTCAAAGAATGACAAATACTGTATGATCTCACTTATACATGAAATCTAAGAAAAGCCAAATTCATAGAACAAATTATACATTGGTGGTTGCCAGGGCCTGGGGAGGCAGGAGAAATGGTAAGATATTGGTCAAAGGGTAGAAACTTCTAATTGTAAGAGGAATAAGTTCTGGAGATCTAGTATACAGCACAGTGACTACAATTAACAATGTATTATATGCTTGAAAGTTGCTAAGAGACTAGATATTAAATGTTCTTACCACAACAACAAAATAAAAAGGTAATTATGTGATGTGTTAACTAACCATATGATGGTAATCAATATATACATGTATCAAAATATCATGTTGTACACTTTTAATTTATACAATGTTATATGTTAATTTTTTCTTCATAGAACTAGGAGAAAATTAATTGCTAGAATGATATCAGAAAAATGGTTAAGTAATAAGCTAAAAAATTAGATAAAATTTAATTATAAAAATGGTTCAATCCAAAAAGAGAGATATAGAAAGAATAAAAAACATACAAGACAAATAAAGAGTAAAATGCTTGACTTTAACCAAATTGTATCAATAATTACATTAAATATATATGGCTAAAAATTCTAAATTTAAAAGCAGAAATTTTAAGATTAGATTTTAAAAAACTGAACTTTATGCTGCCTACAATAAACACACTTTAATATGAAGGCACAAATATATATTTTTTTAAGTATGGTTTATTTTTTTCCATTCCTACAATAGTCAAGCAAAAGCTAGAGTGCCTATTATAACATCTGACAAAGTACTCTTCAGAGAAAAGACTATTTTCAAAATAAAAAAAAGGTAATTTCCTTATATAAAGTGGTTAATTTATCAAAAGGACATAAACCTAACTTTATGCACTTAATAATCTAGTTCATAAACTATCTCAGAAAAGTAGAAATAGACTGACTCTTTTTCAACTTTGTAAAGGGTATCCACAAAAACTTACAGCAAACATCATACTTAATAGTTGCTTAAAAATTGAATGCTTTTCCTAAGATTGAAAATTCCTATGATAATGGTATCTGCCCTCCCCTACTTGTATTCAATATCATAGTAGAGGTTTTTGCCAGTACAATAAGGCAAAAAGAAGAAATAAAAGACTCCAAATTGGGAAGGAATAAAATTGTCTTTTTTCATAGACAATGAGATTATGCATGTAGGAAATCTAATCAAATCTGTTTTTAAAACTACTAGAATTAACAAGTGAGTTTATCACACTTATAGAATGTCAAAAGAAATGGTGGTAGATTCAGCTATAAAATACTACTCATCAAAAAAGAGTAAAAAACTAATACACACAACAATTTGAATAAAACTCAAGGAAATTATGCTGAGTAAAAAAAAAAGACATCCTCAAGAGAATACACTGTATGATTTAATCCATATAATATTTATTAAATAACATAATTATATATATATGGAGAACAGACCAGTGGGTGAGAGAAAAGACAGAAAGAAGGAGAGAGAGAGAAGGAGAGAAATGCTGCTGCAAAGAGTAGTCAGTAAACCAACAACACCCACTGCCAATGGACCCGTCAGTGTTTGCTTTAAGGCCAGGCTCTTTCTGGGCAGCTCCAGCCACTAATCATGGAGAAAATAATAAAACCTGAACATTTCTGCCCAACACCAGACATCTCTAATGAAGAATCTTTGCTCTGGAGTTCCCTGGTAAGCTGGCTAAGTTTTTCTCAAACCTGTACCACAATCTGAGGCTCTTCTTATCTAATCTTCCTCTTTTTTCTTTCATGGGCATCAGATCTGTATCACATTCCTGTTTTATTTCAATTACTGCTCTGCTCCCACTGCCTTTACCTTTCCCAAGTATTGCCCCAATTAATCTATTACAGAGGACCCTTTTCAGAGGTGACAAGTAAAAACTGTTGCCCATAAAATGGGGAAAAGAAAATACTTTGTTCAATCACAGAGCCACAGAGGTCTATATAACTATTAATTTATATGATGACTTATGGAGAAAAGTGTCCAGATATAATAGATTAGCTTCGTGTCCAATTTATCATTGTATCATGTGCCTTAACACCTATAGGCCATGTTTGTGTACCTAAAAGGTAATAAGGTAAATGATACCAAGCAAAAAAATTAATGTTAGTTGAGGTGACTTGTGGGCTTAAATACCTACTACCCATAGCCCATCTACCAAGAGCACTTAGGGAAGTTCTTGGAATACACAAACTATATTTTGGGTCTCTGCTACCCATATGACCTTATTCTGTGGAACTCAACATTTTGGTTTCCAAATATATATTTAAAACTACCCAAGTACTAAGTACTCCATGGCAACAACACATTGAGTAAATAAACCAACATTGGTCAAAACAACCTGTAAGAGCCCTGAGTGAAAATGGCAAAGGTCTAAGTGAGGTAGGACAAGTCAAATTTGTCTTTAAAGAAGAGAAATGTAGTGAGAAAAAAATTTCTGGGCCCATATTGGATGTGTAACAGAGGCATTATTTCAGGAGAAATGGAAAGAATAACAAGCAGGCTGGTGTATAGCCTTGGAGAAATGAATCAAAGAAACAAGATAGCTAAATAAACTGCTCAGGATCATGCTGACTTGAGATGGACCAGTAAATGTGATTCCTCCAGAACATGTTTAAGAAAATAGTTTAAGGAAAATGGCCTGGGATCTTGGCAGTGAAAGAACACGGAGTGAATTTATAAATTTGTGGTTCCCCTAGTCTATGGGACTTCATGAAGAATATAATTTGCATAGATCCTGTCTAACTGCCAATCACCATGCAAAAATAAAAACTAGATACCTCCAATTTGCAGTTCATCAGAATAGGAAGCCTATTAAACTTGACTAGTATTTTAATATTTATGAAAAGATGACCATGGCATAAAGATAAAGCCCACTGAAGTGTCATGTCAGTAAAACCATTAGTATGAAGCATAGCATATGTCTATGTTTGCAAGATCTGTAATCCAGAATTAAGTAAAACTTGGCCCTTGATTTATTCTCCAATCTACAACAATATTTAGTATATGGGCAAAGGCAACTTTTAGTAAGAATAGTCTAGTGTAATTATAATGAATTAATTTTTTAATGATTTTATTCTAATTCATAATGTAAGCACTGCTTGAAGTAATTAGAAAGATTAATTTGATTATTAACAAAACCTATGCTACTACTAATATCAACAATAAAATGTACTGAAAGATTTCATTAAAAACATCTACAAGATGTTTTTCCATTTGAATCTGATTCCTCAAATAAGATTCCTCCCTATAATTCTCCAGAAATCTATAAAAGCAATGAGAACACTGACAAGAAGTGTCAGAATCGACTGTTGCAGAACACTAGAAATTTAAAAAGGTTTACAACAATCTGGGGATAATTCATTAAAGAAAAACTGCTGAATCTTGGTAAGAACTTTGTGGTTTTATAATTTGATATATTACTGCCTCTCCTCCCCAGTCATAGCTTTGAAAACCAATAACCTGCAATCACAGTGAAAATCAGCAGCCTGGAAAGGGTAAAATGTAGTCAAAGTTCCATCAAAGCACACTCACAGAGAATTGTCATTATTTTATCTGTCTGGTGGTTGCCTCAAAGAGCCTATTCCAAAGGCTGTCTTCACTTTACCTTACTGGGAGCTCTTCTTTGTTAAAAGCCTTTTCCCAGGGGCATTTGTTGCAAATAATTAGGTTAATTATGTAACATTGCAGCCTCCTAAAGCAATAAGTAAGAGTTTGGACAGACAATAGACTAACCAAAAAACTTGAAAGGAAAATTTGGCAATTAAGATGTTCATATGGGTTTTTTTAAGCCTTTAGTATAAAGCATTAGAATATTCCTGGGATTCTTCTAGATTCTTGGGTATCTAGTAAGCCATTTGCATGTGTAGATCTGCGTGCACTCACAGGGCTACACACATGCTCAGGAAAGACCTAAGAAGGCCCTAAACTCTCACCTCTGGCTTACCTTAAGTTTCTGCACAAGGAGAAAGTGAAGGCAGAGTTGTGAATAGCCTGGATGAGTGTTAAAGGCATGCCCCAAACACATACACTGAGCCACTTAACAGAATTTGGAGACTTTTTGATTCTAGGCATGTCAGAAAATCTCTATCCCGTCATTAATTGACCACTGAACTAACCAATCACACATTTCAGTGGCCACACATGAAAAAGAATTAAAACTTTACAAAACTATTTCTGAAAATTCACTAAACAATAACAACAAAAGCAGCAGAAACAACAAGCCCCGAAGAGTGGTGAAGAATCTGAAATTCCAGTGTTGACATATTATAGTATTTTAAATGTTCAATTTTTAACCAAAAATTATGACATGCAAAGAAACAAGAAAGTAAGGACAATACACAGGACAAAAGAAAACAAACAAACAAACAAAATTTAAAAAGTCAATAGAAACAGGCCCTGAGGAAGCCCAGATATTGGACTTAGCAGACAATGTTCAAATATATTCACTGTTTAAATATATTAAAAGACCTAAAAGACACTATATCTAAAGACTTACAAGAAAATATGAGTATAACATCCAATTAGAGAATATCAATATAGAGATACAAATTATAAAAAAGAACCAAATATAAATTCTGGAGTTGAAATGTACAAAAACTAAAGTAAAATTTTCACTTAAGGCACCTAACATCAAATTTGAAGAGGCAGAAGAAGGAACAAGCAAATTGAATTTGGTCAACTGAGATTACTCAATCTGAGAATAGAATGAAAAAGGATTAAAGAAATATGAATAGAGACTCAGAGTCCTGTGGGACACAAGCAATGTATGGACAATGGGAGTCCAAGAAGAAGAGGAGAGAAAGAAAAGAGCATTAAAAAATTTTGAAGAAATAATGACCAAAGGCTTTCCAAATTTGATGAAAATTATTAATCTGCATATTCAAGAAGCTCAAGAAACTCCAAATAAGATACACTATAAGACGGGATAAAAAATATTCTAAAATCAGTTGAAGTAATGGTTACACAATTCTGATTATACTAAATGCCACTGAATTGTGTAGTATATAAATTATATGTCTTTAAAGCTGTTTTTAAAAAAGAAGGGAACGAGGTACTGATTCATGTCACAATGTGGATGAAACTTGAAAAAATTATCCTAAGTGCAAGAAGGCAGTCACAAAGTAACATATTGTATGAATCTATTCATATAAAATGTTCATAATAGGCGGTTCCATAGAAACAAAAAGTAGATTTGTGGTTGCAGGGGCTGTAGGGAAATGATTGCTAATAGGTATGGGATTTCTTTTGGGGATGAAGAAAATTTTCTGCCATTACAGAGAGAGTTATACAATCTTGTGAATATGCTAAAAATCAAATAACTGTGTACTTCTAAAGGGTAGCTTTTACAGTTACTAAGTTACATCTTAATTCTTTTAAAAGAGATTCCCTCTCCCCCAAAAAAATTTTTCAGTGGTGGAAGGAGATAAACTTGTTAAGCTTATACATGATTAAGAGCATGCTTGTGCTGGAAATTTGGTAAATTGAAATTTTAAAACAATACCTATTTAAAACAATACTCCTTGGAAGATAGTTATTACTTTGAAAAATGTTCTTTTTCTGTTCTCTAAATAGCCAAAGTTTCAGGGGAAAAAATAATATGCAGTATATAATTTAAAAGATATAACAAGTGTCAGAAAATAGATGGTATAGGATAGTTGTCTTACAGCTAGACCAGGACAACTCCGTGCTTATCTCTGAGAATACCTGGGATTTTGGCACGGACTCTTAACCAAGATAAGAGTAGTGAGGTAATGATTTATGATGTGTTGTTTGAAGTTCTAACTCTCCTGGTGTCATCTAGAACTGGTTTGTTTATTGATGGCTTATACCCAGTATAACCAGTTGGACAGTCTAGCTTTGCTACGTGACCAGAAAGATATAAAAGACCCTGATGGAAACTTTTAAGTAACTCTCCCAAGACAGAGATCTATCATTATGCAATTCTTGGCAATTCAATCTGGAGATAAAGTATATCCTTGTGCAAATAAGAAAGACACTGAGGAGCTACACTGGGCTCCAGATGCTCTCTTGCCCTCTTTTTCCGGGTGTGCTGTCTTTTGCCTTTATTGATCATACTCTGCAGGACTTATAGTTGTGAAAAAAAGAAGCCTATGCTGCTTAAGAACTTTCTCAGTGAGTCCAGAAAGTAAAGGTCAGACAACCAAGCTCTGAATCTAGGAATCTACTTTTAAGTACCAATTCACTTCACATCATCTAGCATCTAAAACATAGGTCTTAGACTTGCATAACCTCCTACGGCACTTTAGCAAATTTACCACAATTTGTCTGGATAGAGAAAGGTTTGGGGTTAAAATTTACCAGAACTATGCTAGAGACTGAACATTCATTTCATAAGGACAAAATCCCCCAAAATCTCCCACCCCTACAATTCACAAACAGGTCCTCTAGAGCCACCAGAGCCTTCCTCATATATAATCCTATCTCTCTGGCACAGATGTTCAAATTTCTCCAAATCCCACCACTGATAAGTATCAGGGACACATGAATTCATATCCTTTGGAATACGTCTTAAACACTTTCATCTGTTTTTCCTGAGCTCAGACTATCAAGAAGGTACCCAAGGAAAGGCACAACTCCCTAAATCTAATTACTAGACCCAGCTCTCTGGTTGCTATTTAACTACTCTAATCCATTCGATCATAAACACCTAACTGTCATCCTTTCAACACAAAACATAACAAGTGGACAGCCTGGCTTACTACCACAAGAGATGACTTCAGCAATATACTGGTTCTCAGGATACTGGCTTATATTTGTCACTCACTCTCATGACCACATCCTAGACCTCACTACCTAGAACTGCATGACTCCAAGATCCACATATTTGAATAGCATCCTGGTCCCATTAGCAAGTTTTTTCCACTTGCTTAGGTGATAGAAGGGACTACCATGGCCTGCTAGAGCCCTAGTGCAAGGGTTCCTTCCAGGAGATACTCTGAATCAATGCAAACCCTATCTGAGCCACGGGTTGCTTTTCCTCTTTAAAATATTTCTGGCTATTTCTCTTTTTCTTTTCTTTTTTTTTTTCTTTTTCTTTTTTTTTCAATTTATTATGATGACATTGGTTAATGAAATCCAATAAGTTTCAGGCATACAATTCTATTTCTTTGAAAGCTAACAGCAAAAGGGAGGAAATAGATCCTCTAAACTTTCATTTTTGTTTGTTAATTTTGGGGTGGGAAGAAATCCAGTTGACTTTTCCTTCAGAGCCACCTATTTCCTAGGGAAGAGAGTGAAAGCCGAGGAACAATTCTCCAAAGACTCCTTCCCCAAGCCCCGCAAGGGGCAAAGGTTCTGGTCTAGGTCTAAGTACCCAGGAGGATGACTCAACCTACCAAGACAAATAGAAAAACAGTGAAGAAGTTTAAAATACGCACCCAGGAACGCGCGCGCGCGCGCGCGCGCGCACGCGCACACACACACACACACACACACACACACACACACACACACACACACAAATGACTATTCTTCCTCACACCTTTTTTAGGGCAGACATAAATCCTTTTTCTGCCTCAACTTCTTTCATTTTAAGCTTAGAATTGGCATTGTCAGGCCAGTGCATCTCCAGCTGAGCACCTAAAAGGAACAAAGCAGCCTAAACCAGAAGGCGTCATCTGGTCACTTGCAGATGTCTGGCCCCAGTGCCTAAAACACTCGTAAACACCCTGGGGATACAGACACCTGGAGGGGACTGACTGGATTGAGAACCTTTGACCTGAGACAAGACAATGGTTTTCATATACAACTGTTTCATTATAAAGAACTGTATTTCTCTTTCTATGCATATATATTTAAAATTAAATGTTTAATTTAAGCATTGTTGTCTAGATAGTAGAAGACTAAATAAAGAATTTAATTTTAAGATTATCAGCTGTTTTGATATTTTCAATTTATGATACTAACTCTGCTTACTTCATATATATATATGGCAGGTTTTAAGAGTCTTATTTTAAGATATTTATGGACTTTTTACCCAAAACTTTCATCTATGTGTGAAATTACATTATTGTTAAAGATGTAAATTACATATGTTTCAAAGAAATTTGTATAATTTACAAGAAAGTACAAGTTCTCATATTATTTGTTTCAGTTTCCGAAGACTAGCCTTGCTAAAATATAAAATGCTTCAAGACTTATTCCCAGATGTTTAATGCATTAAGTTTTTAAATGCCACGTAGCAAGTATTTGACTTCTTAAACTCTGCATTTACAGAAATCAAAAAGCATAAATATACTAAATGTATAATACTAAGAACCATGAAATGAAAATAGCCTTTTATATGCTTTAATATTTCCAATTTTTCTCATTTCTATTTCTCAAAATTTTTCTAGTTATGCTTGTTTATTAGAATTGAAAGGATGAGTTCTGTGATACTCTTACATCATTCCTTGGATAGTAAGCAACCACTACAAGCTGGTTGGCAATCTTGGTTTGGACCAATTTCCATAGACAACAAAGTTTTGATTTTGTTTTCTTCTACCTACCTTTATGTTTGCTATTACATAAACATATGACTTTCCAAAATCTTTCTTTATAACATCATTGAAAACCCATTTCAGACTAGCATAATAATTGACCTGTCCTTACTTACTTAAGAATATTCACTGAAAATTGAATAGCACAATGGGGACAAGAAACAGATTGGGGACAGGGCCAGACATACCTAAGCCTCCATACTGTACATACCCAAGTATTTCAGTATGGTGAAAAGAGTTTAGAAGATCTGTGTTCAAATTCAATTCACTTACATATGAGTGGTAGAGCTATGGGTATATACTGGATTCAATTGTCTTCACAGTAAAGTAAGAATAATATCTAACTCATAGAATGTTTCTAAGGACTAAATCAGATCCAGGAGTAAATACTGAATGTTAGCTACGATTCAATATTCATAATTATGTATATATGAATATATCATGTAAATTGGTATAAGCTGTTTCCTTCTGATTATTCTCTAGCTCTATAGAAGTATCATCAAGTGTACCCTTTAACAAGCTTATACCAATTTACAATACAACAAAAAATATGAATAAGACCATTTCCCAGCTTCTGTATAAACACTGAGTAGTGTTACCTCATGTAAACAGTGGCTCAATATGTCCAATATTAGATCTGAATTTTCATGATGATGCATGACTTAATTTTACATTTATTGACCATTTATATGCTGTCCATGTCATTTGCCTATTCTATAAGGACAATCTCTTTTTATATTTTCAGATGCATTTTATATAAGAAATAGTATTTGCCATTTGTTCAAATCCATTTTCTAGTTTTTCACTTGTCTCTAATTTTGCTTATAATGTTTCAGGTATATTGAAGCTTCAAATACTCAAGTCATCAAATAAAATCTGCCTTTTAAATAAAAGATTTACTGGTATGTTTGTCTAATATTAAATGATTTGAAGTTTTTTACATGTAGTCAATCTGGAATTCATTTTTGTACAATAAGATATTTTTTTCTTTTTTATTTTCGAATTGTTGGCCATTTTTTTCTTATTTCCTTTTGTCAATCTATCTCTTCCCCCACTGATACAAAACTCAACTTTTCTCGTATAGTACATTATATGTTTTTATCATTATAGAATCCTTATTGTACTGACCTTTCCATTTTTCTCATTTTAACTGTTTTAATTTTGTCACTTTATTGTTGTAGGTAGAATTCTAAGATGGTCCCCAAGATTCCTAGCTCCTTTTATACATATACCTTCTGCCAGTTATTAAATACTAATCTATGTATTGCTTTAAAAAAGTTTTTCAGGTGTAATTAAGGTCTCAAATCAGCTAACCTTAAGATAGGAGGATGATTCAGGTGAGCCTGACTCAATCATACGAGCTCTTTAAAAGCAGAGTGTTTTCTCTAACTGGTCTGGCTGGCCACAAAGGAGGAAGTTAGAGAAATGTGCTTAGGTTAGCCTGAAGCAAACAAATGTCCATCTCATAAACTGCCCACATGGCAAGGAACAGTAGGCAGCATCGAGAGGAGGTGAAAGGTGAAAGCAGTCCCAGCTCACAGCTAGATGGACAACAGGGACCTCAGTCCTACAACCACAAGGAAATGAATTCTGCCAACAATCAATGACATTGGAAGAGGTCCCTGAACCTAGATCAGAGCTCAGCCTGGATGACATCTTTTTATTTTACTTGAATATGGTTGATATACAATATTATATTAATTATATTAGTTTCAGGTGTACAATAGTGATTTGACATTTTTATGCCTTGTTTTAAGTTTCATAATACCCTGAGCAGAAAACCCACCCACACCTTGCCAGCCATCTGACCTACAGAACTGTGAGCTAATAAGTGAGTATCTTTTAAAGCCACTAAGTTTGTGGTAATTTGTGAAACAGTAATTTTTAAAACTCATATATTTATAATACACTTTCATAATCAATACATTCAAAATCCCATGAATTTTTTTCAAACACATTACTTGATCTCATTCATCACACTTCCAGGAGCACTTCACATTTTTTCAAAATTCAGTAAAAGAAAATGTTATTGACTTTTCATAGTGTTCTTATTTTAAATTTATAAAGTGCTTTGGAGACAGATATGAATGGCCTAGAGGTTCACTGTCTCCCTCCTTTTAGTAGCCTATCCAAGAGTAGGCTGAGTGGATCTGCAGTGGCTCAAAGGAAAGAGTAGACTGGTGGTACTAGCTTCAGTGGGCTCCCCTTTCAAACAAGGACACTTTCTCAACCCTGAAGCTTATACTGTTATAAAATTGCCCTCCCAGAGCACACTCTTTATTAAGATAAGTTGGCTCTCCTATCTATCAGCCTGTACATTTTTTTTATCAATAAAACATACGTCATTTGTGCCAGTGAGGCAGAGTGTCAGTGACCCCTATGGCACAACCTAACTCTTCCTCACACATTGTTTCTGTAACTCCTAACTTTTCCTGGTTCTCACAACTTCTAATCATAGACCATGAATGTGTTGCTATTTAGAGTTGTTTGTTTCTTCGTAATGTTTTATGATTATTTTTAAATAGATTATTGCTTGCTTTTAGACTACTAAGAACCACAGCTCTCAAAGCCATTATGTTAACCTTTCTAATTATAACTAATCCAAGCTGGTATAGAGAAAAGCTTTCAGATCTATTTTCCTTTTGATTTTTAACTGGATACAGTTTCAATGTTTACTGATAATTAAGTGTAAATTGATGAAAGAATAAAGTATTTGTATTTTTAAATAGGCCCATTTATCCAGGAAGTCCTCAGATCCTGAAAGAATGAATCTATAATGATGTCATTCAGACCATAGGCATCTGAGACCTTTTGCGACTCCTTCTAAGACATGTGTGCATGCTGTTGAGGTAGGAGATAGCAAAAAAGGGACCAGTTGTCCTGATCTCTTAAATTCTAAGGATCAAGTCACTTTATTTTGGGGATTCTTAGACTCAGGATTATTACTCAAAATATACCTTCTCCCTTGCAATGGGATTTGAGGCCTGCTAGTATTTTTATAGCTTCTCGCAAGGCATCTTGGGGACTATGGTCCCTTAGCCATTCAAAATCAAATATACCTTCCCACTACCAAGCCTAAAAAAATTAAAATTTCTTGCTACTCTCTGGGTCTGTCTTTCCCTTAACATCCCACTGCTTTTATTCTCAAAGTTTCCATGATCTCCATAGCCTTTACAGTGAGATAAAAATGTGAACCTCCTAGACCTTGCAGTGCAATAAAGCAGACTGACCCTGTGCAAGCTCAGCAAGAATTTCAAGGTCCAGAGTCTACACATTAGATGTGGCTTGTTAAGTAGAAAAATTATTTTAATTTGTAGATAAATTTTTCTGGTGTTCATATCACTGTAGGTATAAAAAGCAGTGAACCCACAGTTCTGATGCACAAGTGGCCATGCAGAAGCATGTTCATGTTCCTGCCACCTTATCTCAAGTATATTCTGGGGTACATTTTTTGAAGACATTAAAGTGAAAGCAATTTTGAATGGTGACCATGCCATTTTTTTTCCACCCCTAACCTCAGATCAGATTCTGTGTTCTTATAGAGATTAGCCCTATTCTAGACTCAAATATCTCACCTTGATATCTATATCTACATATGTATTTTTAATTCAGTTCTCTTGTCACCTCATTTTTCAGCCTCTTCTACCCTCCTTTGTATATTGTATAACCTTAACTCTAGACAAAGTACTTTACTGTTTTACACTAATTCTTAGTTGTTTCCCTCATATTTCGTATCAAAAACTGGTAAGTTATTGGCCCACCATGTTCCCTGCTGTTTTCCCATAAAATCCTTACCACTCCAACTCCTTCAAATTTTGTGCAAAAAGTGAAAGGGACCCGCTTCCTAGAGCCACCTATAGACCACTGATTCATCACTCTTTTTCCACTGTCTTTCACTTAAAGTTCTTACCATTTCAATTGGTTTGAAAAGAGTTAAGATGTAAATGTGTTTTAGAATGTAACAGATCAGGATATAAATGTATGATAAATTTATTACCAACAATAAAATGATCAACCACAATGAATCATTTTTGCAGCAAACACTTGTTACCTATAAAATATTGTGGAATCACCTGGAAATAGTAAGGTTTTTAAACCATTTGAAGTTTATATATTAAAAGCACAGTTATTCCTTATAATATTTTCAATAGAAATTATCTGTAAATTATATGAGTAACCATTTAGTATGAATATATAAATAAGCACAATGCTCTCTTTAATTTTTCTAACAATATATTATAGTTTAATGCTTTAAAGAAAAAAATCATTTAAACAGTCAATAGATTCCAGGAAGACATATTGTAAAACAAATTTTACTACATATTATTAATATAGTTAGTAGTAAAAGCATACATGGAGGCATGTTTTCTTTTATAAAAGTCTACAAAATTTAAAAATTCTAATTATACTCTTAATTCTACCCTACATGTCATCTATAGTTAAATTCTGGCTAAAATGTTTGAAATATTCAGTAAAATGAGAAGCTAGGTAAAATCTTTTTATATATTATCAAAAATAACTGTAGAATGTGCATTACAATTTGAGATGAAATTACTTAAAATATGGATTATAAGTTCTTCTAATTTTCATTGAAACAGATTTAATTTTGACAGGTAAACTGTTTTTGGTCCATGTGCCCCACTGAATTCCAGTTGCAAACAGTTTTCCAGGGAAGTGATGAATGCCATTCAGATTTGCTAGACCACATTGGTTGAACCACCAGCCAGTATTGTTATTGAGGTGACTGCAGCTCTTCACAGACTGACCACTGACCAGGCATGCAGGGTGACATCTATCATTATCAACATCTGATGTGCTAAAAGGCATTGCATTTTGATTATCTTCTTTTCTGAAGCCCCGAAATGCATCACCTGGGTAAAACAGATTTTTTAAATGGCTAAATTTATAGGCAATTTTTGTAATTTTAATTGACCTTTACCAGACTATTATACAAAAGCATTGCATCCAGAAATAAGATTTGAATTATGTTCTTTAAGGTATCATATTACAAACCCTCTTTCAGATTGTAATATGCCAAAATCTGATGATGAATTCCTCAACATGATAGAGTTTTTTAAGTGGACATTTGATATAAAAATCACAATCCAAAATGGAAGTTTGGCTGTGTAGACATAATCAAATAATTTAGGCCAAAGATGTTGGTGTATAGGCCTGTCATTCTTCAAGGAAGAGTAATGTAATGATTGATCATTTAGGAAAAGAAAATAATTTACACAAATTAGGTTTTCATACCACTACCATTTTATAGCACTTTAGATAGAGAGATATGAATGAATGTGAAACTCCTATCTTTAAAAAACTTAGATTTGTAACTGCAAAACTTTTTTGGTTTTATTTATAAGCTACCAAGTTTATTAAAAATGCCCAATACCCTCAAGAAAAAATTAGGTACCCTATTGAGATGTGCCTTTTTTCAATGCTCTCTACATGATATATGAACTAATTGGATTATAGTTAAAAACAATACAATTTTTAAAAGGCTTACATTGAACATTGTATGTACAATATCCCTGATGTTTGCAATAATTTTTAAAGATTAAGGATCTTGGCTAAGGTAAACTACTTAACTAAGTGGCAGGGGTAGGAGATATGTTTTGTTTTGTAAAATTTACATAAATAAAAAATTCTAATTAGTCCCATTATACCTAGATTTCACCTATAGGTAAACTTTGCTAATATATTTGAACTAAAAGTGAAGCTAAGTAAAATCTTTTAAAAATTCAAAGCCCATGTTTGTTTCATTATGCTTCCAAATGTTTGGCATCTCTTGAGATATGTCTTTGAGGAATCTGGAGAACTTCATTAGCGGTGGTGGTGTATCCTATACCTATACCCAGAGCCTCTAACTCAGTTCCTCATGGGAAGCAAAATGCCCACACTGCAAGTATTTATAGAGAGAATATATTTTTAACATCCATACAGGACAATACTTTTCAGAAGTTCAGATGAGAAAGACAACACTTACAGAGCATTGCCTAAATTATATGATCCCTCTACCAATACTCCTTCTGGAGGAAGTCCAGCCCTCAGAAGGATCATACATCAGATTGGACCCTCTCTGAATTATTTTTAATAAATTATTTCAAAAATGTAATGTATAGATCTATTTTTTAAAGAAATAACTCATTAAAACTCGTCATCATGTTTTCTGTGAGAGTAGAGTTAGAAAACATGGCACTTTGTTTTCCTTGAGAACTCAGAGAAATTCCTCTCAAGTTTTACAATCAGAAATGTATATCTTTTTCATGGAACAACCAGGTTATTCAAATTTTCAACTTTCATATTTCTATTTTTGCTCTGAGCTCAGAGTCAGATTTGTAGCCCACCTCTACCACACACACAATCACACTTATCCCTCTGGTTTAATCTATGTTCCTGTCTTTACAGTCTATTGACAACTTTTTTATTTTGATTATATTATGGGATCAACAATTGAAAGTTACTTAACAATCCTTTTGGGAAAATGTAGAGAAGGGCATGCCAAAATTTTAAAGTTCTATTATGAAGAAACGTTTTTGCCATTATAAAATTTATTTTCCATTTAGATCCTAATTATCTTTTAGGGATCCCACATAAACTTATCCTAACATAGTATGTTCCATATTTAGATAGTTCTTTATACTTTTAGAGATGAAGCATTAAAAATTATAAATTGTAAGTCTTTAAAATTTTTCTTCTATATCAAAATTTGAAAGATTTCAGACTATTATCTAATATCCCAAGGCTAACCTCCCTCAGATGTCATAGATTCCAGCCATACCAGACAACTCTTTATACCTAGTAATTTTCCTACCTCTGTGCCATGACTCAAGCTGCTCTTTTTGCCAACATTTATTTGCCAAATCCTATCCATTTCTCCAAGTACAAATCAGTGGTTCTCAACCATAAGGATGCCAACATATCCATCTGTGAACACAAATACCTGGGCCTAAATTTACTGAGTGAGATTCTGCAGGACTTTCAAAAGCTTCCCAGGTTGAATCTAATATAATCCATAACGATTTTCTGAACGCAATTAATTAAAATAATTTTCTTCCTCCTTTTAACCCCCAAAGCTCTATTAGTCTTCTGTATTTAATTTATTTATTCCATCTATATTGTAATCACTTAAGGAGCTAGGAATATATATCATTCATTTCTGAATTTCTAGCACCAAAAATACATAAGCATTGAAATACAAGAGCATTGAATTTAGTATTTCTTAAAGTTAAATCTAACATCAAAATATAAATTTAACATCTAGTGTTTTGAAGTTCTAACAAATTAAATGTATTTGGAAATAAGTAGAGGCACCGAGATATAGTGGAAAACACTAAACTAGTTTTTCTAACAACCTGGGTTCTTGCCCTGGCTCAAATGTGAGGAGCTGGGAATCTTGAGCAAGTCACTTAATCTTTCAGGTTTCTTCACCTGTAAAGTGAGAAGATTGAAGATCAGCTCTAACATTTTATGACTTCTAAATGCCAACTTCTCTGAATGTGAAAATGTCAATAATACTTTCCCAGCCTCACCCACAGGTTCTCTATCTAAAGAATCAACTGAGATTACATATGGCAAATTGTTTTAAAGAGTCTAAAGCACTTCAAAATCATAATGTAGTGCAACAATCACAGCACAGTTTCGAAACCCAATACCTGGCCAGTTTTCTCATTGCTAATCTTTTCTGTTATTGGTCAATTGTCATTACCAAGAAAAATGCATTTCTTTTATCTTCACCTAATACTGAGTCAGTTATGCTTAAATCTTCTGGATCATTTTAGAAATAAAGAACTTACCAGCATTTCCTGAATACCGGCCTAAGTGCATTTTAAAATATCTTGTTTCATCTTCCAGCCAAAAATTATCATATGATGCATAAGCCAATGTGTCATCTTCAGATTCCAATGCCACATACAGCATAAAACTGGTATTTTTCTGATTTACTATATAAAAAATCTTTTTTAGTCCTAACCAAAATTCACCTGTAAAAAATTTTTTTAAAAACTTTAAAAATATTTCTTATACAAATTAGAATAAACCTTGATTATTGAGTGTTTGGTGTTGTTTAATATTTCAATATCTCTGAAACAGCTCACATAAATTGCTAGAGGGACTAAATGGACCTTATTAAGATAATCAATGTTTGACTAATTTACAAAAAGAAAATCTACTTCTACCTCACTAGACTAGGGATAACTAGACTGTTTCATTTTTATTTCCCCAAATTAAAATTTAAAATTCATTTAAAGATTGATTAAGTAAAAAGTCAAGTTTTATCTTAAAACATGTCAACAAAAAGTCAATTGAAATATTATGGCAGGTAACAAAATAAAGGGTACTGGTAAATATAAAAGGTTCAACCTCCAAATAAGTACCACTTAAAGATACATTTTCTGATAATGCTCAGCTGAAATTATTTTTTTATGTCTTTAAGGATAACACTTTATGAACAAATATTTCTTTGTTATAATGCAGCTTGTGAATCACCTATGAATGGATATGAAATGTAGCAACACTGGCATATCACCAGGTTTTGGGTCAATATTCCCAAGAAAATTACACGCCCACTTAGAAATGAAAATTATCCTGAAGAAGTACAGAAAGAAAGGGGATATAGGAAGTAAGAAAAAAAAATACAGAAAGTAAGATGGGTTCCTAGGTGTCTATGTAGTATCCCCCAGTTTATGACTCTCCATTTTAAATTTCCCTGCCATCTTTCCCCTCTACTGACTCCAAATTTAAGACTTAACAATATATTTAACTTAATCCAAGTTTTTAAAAAATATGTACCCAAATACAAAGATGTCTGTTCACATGAAGGATAACTGCCTAAAGACCTTTTTGTCAAAACTCACATAATTTCCCCATAGAAATAAGCATAATCTAAGAAAGATGACAATCTAGAGCCTGAAATCAGGAGGAAACACTCACTGGAAACTGAGAGGATAATGCTGAAAAAATACAAGTATATTAATTGCACTCCATAGCATGGCAGCTATTTGGCCTTGTACATAATATTTTATTATGTTTCATGTCCCTTGTAAAATCATTGGCATTTAGTGCTAAATCCTTGGATGACATTGTTATGGGATGCTAAAGATTTAAATTATAACAACAGCATAAAAATGATCCAAATTAAAATAACAGCATAAAATAACCATAAAAATTATCCAAATCACCTGTAAACATTCCAACTAATATAAAATTCTAGAGTATTCAGAAATACTGGCATTTCTATTTACTTGCAAAAGTGATGCTGTTGTGTAGAAATAATGTAAACAGCTTTTACAATCGAAATGAGTTTTACATTTTTCAAATTTTGAACATACTGTTTTTAATTGATATTTTTATTAAAAAACTACTCTTAGTTCACATATTTGAATTTGTACAGCCACGTACCTAAATTCTCCATTTCATTTGTTTGTGTAGACACAGCACACAACTGAAGAACTTAAAGGTTAGTGATAATTCTGTCCATTCAGTCTTTCTACTATTCTACATATAGTTTTTGAGCATCTGCCAGAATTCTACTGGGTACATAGTAAATACTTAATAAATACCCAATTTAGAATTTTCACTCAGATAACATTTCAACAGATATCTAAAAATAAAGATTTCTAAATTTCCAATGGAAGACATACTTTTTAAAATAATTTGGCATATTAAGAGAGTGATTTAACTAATATATTGATATTCACAAGAATTTGCTATTTTTGCTAATGATTTGACCAAGAGACACACAGTCTATAGGTATAACACCAAAAAGAAGAATAAAAGATAGAAGACAAATACATAAAATTTGACCTAAAAGGTTGCCAAATCCATCCAGATAATCACACCATAACTTTTGGAAATCAATTATCCCATCAATCCTTTTCTGTATCACAGTCCATCCACCTCCTCTATAATCCATGTCACACATTACCTAAAAGCAACCCAGAAAAGACAAAAATAACATATTATTATTTTCATTCTTTGATATAAAATTCATGCTTCACCCTTAAGCCTAGAGAAAGAGAAGATACTTTCATTAAAACTTTTAATGCAATTATAATAAATATATTCCTATTTTTTAATCTCTAGAAATAACTTTATCATAAAAGAAAATTATAGTTACTCTAAGTACAGTCTGCATATCAGTCATTTTTTAAAAATATACAGGCATTTGTAGCTTTTTAAGGTTATTCTCATTCCTTAAGTCTAAATATTTTTTGATTGAATAATAGTACTAACGAGATGTGGCATAGTGATGTCTTTTTTTTGTTTTTACAAATTAACATTTCTTTTGAATTAAAAATGCTGATTTTTTTTAACAGATTGTAAAATATGTCCATGTGCCTAAGATTGTTCTTTTCTCCAAAAGCCTACATTTAGACTGGAATTTTTAGACAGAAAGGCATAATCTGTGTCCCATCTCAGCAGGCACTCATAGGTATATCTGCTCGTACTGTGTAAAATGTCCTCAAAAGGCCAACTGTAGGGTACCCATAAAAGTGACATAGGGAGGAAATAAGAGTAGTTCTCTCTGTTAGAAACTTCCCACACAAAGAGAAAGCCAGTGTGGAGGAAGTTAGGGAACCAATGCTTTCCCACAAAATAAGTAATTATGCATTTCACTCTTCAAAAATTAGAAGCCTTCCCTTTCCACATTTGTTCAGGTACATTTTTGAATCTGTAGGTGAAGTAATTTAAGCAATTTAAGAAAAATCATTTCCCTCCTAATTTTAAAATTTTTTACTTGTCAATAGATGTCAAAAAAGAATGTTAGTAACTCTAAATATAGAAACTAGTAGTATCTACTTACAAAAAAATTATTTTATTGTGTAATAAAGACTATCAATAAAGTGGGATATCAGTATCATAAATTTTATTATGCATAAAATGTATCCAAAAATTATATATATATATATATACACACATATATATAGATAGATCTCCATACATATATATATATTCAAGTAGATAATTTCTAGTAGAAATTTCTTCTAGAAATCCTAATATAGAACTTGAGTAATTTATTTTATTCAATCTAAGAATGGATCAGTTTCTCAATCTGTCTCATATTTTAATGAATGGTTTTTAAATTATTAATTTCTTATAAAATCACTTGTCAACCAAGGAAATTATAACCATATATGGAAAGGAATCAAAGTATTTTTAGTTAGCTCCAAGGCAAAGCACATCATCATTTTCTAATATCCAGAAGCAAATTAAAGCAAGTAAGTATTTATATTGCACAATTCTGCCTACCATAAAGATAATATAAGATCTTACACTAAATGGATTTACCTTAAAAAAAACATGAAAACTCAAATAGAGGAGTAAAAGATTCTCTAGTTTTTTTACATGTTCATGATTTGTGTAAAAAATTCCAGAAAACTAAAATTTTGAAACTAGAACTTTTACTAATTTATTTAAAATTTTTTTAAAAATATATATTAAAACAATTAAATTTTAATATTAATTAAGTTTGTTATATGTTTATCCTATTGATATAATAACAAAAAACTTTACCTCAAATGGGTAGCTAGATCCTTCTGGACAGATTATGTATAAACCACTTGGTGTTTTGGTGACTGAGCCAATGGTATCTTTAATATCAGTACAATCTAAACCTAAAAAAGTAAAATTAGTTATTTAGGATATTTTTAAGTTTACATTTAAGATAGTCATTTTAGTATAGAGAATTAACAGTGCTGTCTGAAATTATTATAATTTCCATTAATAATAACATGATTTTAACTTTTGGAAATGAAAACTGATCTTAATTTTAGAAATAAGGAGAAAAAACGTGGATGAACTGGGATTAAAGAATGTATGCTGCAATAAATATAATATCACTGTTAGTTATTTGTATTCAGTACTGTTTAAAAATTTCACTTGGGATCAACATTTATTTAATTATATTTTATAATTATATATTCTCTTGCCCAATAAATAATGCCCTTTCAGAAATCTAGGCTTGTCTTGGGAGCATAATATGTAAAGGTAATTTATATGTATGGGGAGGAGAAAACCCAAAGGAGCAAGTATAATAACTACTATTGGCATATTGTTAACTATGCTATTGAAAACTTCAGAGTCACTGATGTGTTAGAGATCACTATTACCAATAGCAAAGGGAAGAGGGGAAAATCACTTTTTTCACCAAGCAAAAGTTATGCTTGAAGCTAGAGCCTGCTCTGCTGACAATAGTTAGAACTATAGTACCCTGTAATCACCCTCTTCAAAGGATTCATCTTGCCAGGAAACTGTAAACATAATAGATAAATGTAGATATTACATTTTACTCTAAAATATTTTATATTATCTTTTATAAATGTAATAAAATAAATTCAACCCTTACAAGTGTCAATTACCCAAGAAAACAAACATGTGAAAGCCTGGGACTCCAGAGCCAGGAGACTGCGTTAGAGTCCTAGTTCCACTTCTCACTAGCTAAGAACATTAGCTAAGTTACTTAACCTCTTTTCTTCATGTGTAATACCATCATCATCATCATCATCATCATCATCATCATCATATTTACTTCTTAGTGCTATTCTGATTATTTACATTGTAAGGCATTAAGTAAAGCACTTAACACAGTGCCTGGCACACAGTAAATACTGAGATGTCATCTACAAAAAGTTAGCTATGATATTTTTTGCTTTTCCTTTTATTTACAGGAGAAATAAATTCATTGCCTTTGTCCTGAATTGTTGAATATTAGAATAACTTTGTGAACAGAGATATGATAGAAGTTCACAAAGACTGACCCGGGTTGGAATTTCTCTTTTGCCATCACCATCCAAATAACTATGGATAGAATATTTAGAGTTTTCTTGGCTGCATATTTCTCATCAAATGATGATCACCATCATAGCAAATTCTTATATTGTCTTACTATGCATCAGGTAATATTTTAGGAGATTTTCATGAATTTACTCATTTAATCCTCACGACAACCTTATGAGGTAGGTACTATCAGTTTACCGATGAGGAAACTGGTATTAAGGAACCAGTGGATAAGGGATTTGAAGAAGGCAGTCTGAAATCAGACTCCATGCTCTTCACTACCATGTTACACTACCTACAGAGGGGCGCTTATGGCAAATAAATGAAATACATTAAAATAATACAAAATAACAGCATGTAAAAATGCTTGTCTTACTAATACCTGACACAAAGGAGAATCTCCGTAACTATTTACTTCCTTTTGTAATGAAAAAAGACAGATCATACACTAATAGGCCCTCAATGATATTTATCTGCTTGGAATTTCTTGATATAAATTTATGTTGGTAAAATTTGTGGGGCATTTTTGTGAGAAACCCAAGCCTCTAGGAATTACTATACCGTATTTTAGTACAAAAAGTATGAAATTCCAGTTTGTTTCTGTCTTGTTTCTTTTTCTTTTCAAATTTTAAGTCTCAATTTATAACACTTCAAACATGTCAAAAATACTTTTTACAAGTGGAAGGAACTCTGCAACTTTCTTTTCTTCTAACTGAAGATTAATTATTAATAAAATGTAAAGGGGAGCCCAGAATTCAATTACATAAATCTATGCTGTTTTCAACAGATTCAGAATATCTATATTCAGCCATGGCTTTCAGTCAGAAAAGTGTTCCAATTTAAGAAGTACACATAGTGTAGGTTGAAATTTGCTTAATGGCAGGTATTACTCCTCTAATGTGTTAGATAATAGTAAGCTGTGTTTTCTAAACAAAACTTCTAAATGCACCAACTTGTTCAGGAAATTTTTAAGCAATAAAAGACAAGTATGAAAAGGCTGAAATACCAAAGTTCTCACCATGTGACTGAACTGGTCTGTGCGGAAAAGGATCCAGCTGTTTTCTAAAAACTTCAGTAGTCAAAAGTAGAACTCGATTCATGAGCTCATTTATCTAAATACACATGCACAAATATAAGTAAATTTATATCTGAACAAACCTCCTTTAGCTGAATTCTATAACTGATATCTCTAAGTCTCTTATAAATCCAGCTCTGAAATGTAGATAATGCCCATTTTCTACATTGAATTCTTGTTCTAACAAAGCAGTAAAGGCATAGCTAAATAGCAACCATTAAATTTAATACCATTTAACTCCTGCACATGTTTATCTGCTCATTTCTTCATTTGACTGCTCTTACAGATCTGTTCCTTATATCTTGCCTAAACTATTGCTGTAGTTTCTTATCTGGTTTCCCCGCCTCCTTCCTCTGTTTTCCCTCAAGTTATTCTCTACTCTAGCTGCCAATCTATTCATTTCATTTCCCTGCTCAGACATGTCAGTGACTCCTTGGTGTGGCAAGATTTCGTTCCTATTTCTTTAAGTCAGTTTTTCTTATACACCCTTACCTCATCAGCCACTCCACCGCTGCATCAACTGCATGTAGTTCCCCAGAATGGAATGTTTTAGCTTTCTTACCAAACCTTTGTGACATTTGAAGCATTTTTTCATCTTTCATGACTCAGTTCAAGAGTTCTATCATCTGGAAAGGTTTCTCAGATCTCAGATCTTAGATATCTCTTTTGTGTCATTCTAGCAGCATTCTCAACATTTTCAATACATTTTTCTGCTCTCCTAGACTGTATAACCCTTAAGTGAAGGCTTTTGTTGTTGTTGTTATTGCTCTCTGTTTGCCTGAGCCTCACTGTGGTGCCTCTAATTTAGTAACCACTAAATAAATATGAATGCATTAAAAAGTTAAATAATTGTACTTCTAGCTAAGTATATCAATGTATACATACAATAACCACACAATACTCAAAAACCCATACCTGAGTAGATAAGTAATCCAAGGAAGCTTGTTGTTCGTCCATTATCTTTCTTAGTAGTTTTTTGGTACTTCGTGTGTAACAAATAATAGAATTTTGCAAATTTCCTTAAATTATAATAAAAAGTATTTACTAAATATTATATTGTTATAGAAACTAATTACAATGAAAAATAATGTTTCAATGATTTTGAATAACATGTAAACAATAACATCTCTAAATACTCAGAATTGTATATGCTAGTTAGTATATTTTTTATTTAACTTGGGATTAATCAAGAACATTGTTTTATCATGTATTAATAAAACTATGCTTCCTAATAATTTTAATTACCTCCAGATCATTTAATTTGATGTAGTTGAGAGACAAGATTCTGAATATCAATTCTCACTCTATAAGATGAGAGGTATAAAAGCAGGAGGTACAAAACTAATCGATTCTTACTTTATATATAAGAAAGTAAAAAACGATAATCCCCTATCATGCAGTGTAATTTTAAAAATAAATCTTTTAATTTTTTTTCTATTAGGGCTATATTTTTATATAAAAGAATTTCAAACACATACATATACTCACATAATAAATCTTAATCAAGTTTTGGTTGGTTGGTTTCTGATTGAATTTCCATTATATGTTTTCCTTTGTAAAAATGTATTAATTTTAAAACAATCTTATAAAATAGTTGAGGAAACAGTACAAATAACTTTTTCCTAAATCATTTGAGAGCATGCTGCCATGACGACCCTGGATATTTCAGTGTGTATTTCTTACACCAAAGACATTCTCTACAACACAATCATCAAAATCAGGATATAAACATTGACTATCATATATTTCTTAGACCTCATGCAAGTTTCTCTAATTATGCTGATGATGTCCTTTGTAACAAAAGGAACCACATATATTGCATACTTTATTCTTTTTTAAAATATTTTATTTCTACATTCTTAATTTTTACTCTAGCAGTAGAATCACATTAATAGTTCTTGATATTTTAAAATCTACTTTACCATGTTTCATCTCTATTTTACTTTCAGTCTTTAACTTTCTTTTACATTCTTTCTGGTTTTAGACATCTTTCTTAATGGACCTAAAGTTTCACTCACTGGTTTGAGAAGCCTGAGACAACTTGCATTACACATAGAATTAAGCACATTGAAGTGAGGTTTTCATACTTTCTGACCTAGGAATTAAAGTCCTGTAAGAATTTGATCAGATTATCATCTCCTCCACTTCTGATTTTCCTTCTTCATCTCATCCCCTATGTACATATAGTAGACCATGAAAATCACTACACTGTTACTATGTAGTTTTAAACAAAATTTGAGATTTTAAAACTTTTTATTTCATGTTTTGTTGCATAAATTGCTGTGAATTTATACTATATCTATTGTAGCAATTACTCAATATTAATGAATAGCACTAAGATGATATTTCCTAGTGTTTCTTTCCAATGGAAGCAAGAAAATAGCCCTAGGCAAATTGATATAATACTACTATCAGTCACAGCTGGCTTGCCCCTTTCCTTCTGTGGTCTATTGATGCCACAGGACTACATAGAAGAAGAATTTGTTCATTTACCAAATATTTACTAAGCACATACTATATGCCAAACACATAAAACTTCTGGCCTAGGATGATCAGGAAATATATAAAATGGCCCAAACAAAAGCTAAAGTAAATTCTTTCCATGTCCAACCTATAAATAATAAATCATATACCTTTATAATTGTGGGTACTTTTAATACTTACTACACATGAAATGCTTTTCTTCTCTTGTGATTTCGGTTTTAACATCACATGATTCCTCACTATCTTCCTTATAAACTGTATCATAACTTTTATTTTCATCTTTTGCATTAGATACATCTTCCACAATGTTAACTACTGTAGAATCCTTTACATTAAAAAATAGAAATCAGAAAAAATATGTGAAGTATGATATATGACCTAATACACAATAAATAAAAGATTATAAAGAAAAGATGAAGTTTCAGGACATAACAAGAATGATCATTAGGGAAAAAAGTGAAATGAATTGGTTAGTTCAAACTTCCACAAATAAACCCTATAGGTAGATTTTGGGTGTGAATAATAAGTATATGTTAATTCAGTCCTTTCATCACCCTGTTTTCTTCTCAAATTTCAAAAGAATTTATAGTCATCCCTCAGTATCCTTGGAGGATTAGTTAGTTCCAGGAACCCTGCAAATACCAAAATCCATGAATGTTCAAATCCCTATATAAAAGGGCATAGTATTTGCATATGACCTATGCACATCCTCCCAAACACTTTAAATCATATCTAGATTATAATGTAAATGCTATGTAAATAGTTGTTATTGTTTAGGGAATGACAAAAAAAAAATCTATTTCTGTTCAGTACACATGGAACCCTTGCAGGCCTAACTGCATAGTAAATGTCAGCAACAAAATAACACTTTTTCCAAACATTTTCAATTTGCAGTTAGTTGAATCTACAGATGCAGAACCCACAAATACAGAGGGCAGACTGCATCTAGGGTATACTTTCTATAACCATGGCTCTATGTCCTTGGCCTTTAACTTTTGCACATTTCTATGCGTGGTACAGTGCCAAATCATCCCTCTGCTGGGAATCTTGGAATTTGAAGTTCCTTGAACACGACTAGGAAGTTTCCCTGAGATAATTACAACAATTCTATGCCAAATGGCCTTTCTGTCACCAATTATTAGAAATCATGTTGCGGTGCTGGGGGGCGGGGGGTGGAGAATGTGTGGGAAAATTGTTGCCTTTGTAAAAAACTAAACTATTTAGAGATTTGAAAAGTAAAGTATTCATAGGTTTTTAAAGTATCAGTATTAACCGTGAAAAAAAAAAGCATGGAATTTTGCTTTGCAAAATCAACAACAGATGTCATTTTTAAAAGACTGTCATTCCAAAAGTATGTCATTCCAAAGGTATCTATTTTTGTTGGTACTATTGGTTTCTTCAATGTTACAATATTCTCTGGTTTAAGTTATATAAATTTAAATGACTCTGTTATTTGTCCTCCTTCAACCTGGATATTGAGAGAAATGTAAAGAGCTAATCATATTATAAAAGATATCTGCCCCAGAAAGATACTCACATTTTGTTACATAAATCTATTTTTTTTGTTATTTCTCTTCTACTTCTATAACTGACTACAATATTTTTTAAAAACCTAAGTTACAACTATATTTTTTCAGATCTAAATAAGATTCTTAAACCTTTAGTATTTTAGAGAATTAAATTATTAATATTTCTGTAGCTTTCTTAGAACATATTTCTTCTTCAACCTTGGAACTTTGGAATTTAGTATTAATACAGTGGCAAATACATTTCATAAAATTTAAAAATTATAAACCAATATTTAATTATGTACCATTCAAATACCCATTTAGTCATAGTATCATATATACTACATTAGCTATTACTCTGACATTGTTTTGAATAAAATTTTCTAATGTCCTAGGCAATCACTCATAATACTATATTTAAAATATAAAATTTTATAGAATAGGTTTTTTTGAAAGTGAAATTAATTTTTTATTACCTACCAGATAGTTCATTATCAAAGTTCATCAGAAAGTTGCTGGTTAGTTTTTAACAGAGACCTGCAATTTCTTTAAAGTATTTTCACAAGAAATATGTTGAGTTAATCTTCAATTTATGGTTTACTAAATTTAAAAATAATATTATTTAAACAAAGTTTCAGCATTTCTAAATAAACACTTTAATTTTTTATAAATAATATCCAATAGTATAATCTTTTCAAACATCTAACACATATTTTTAAAACCATATAATGATGCTTTCTTAGCTAAAATAATATTGCTGAAGTTCTTACCGTAGATTGATGTACACAGTTACCTTGTATAGCTTCTCCACAAATAAAAATACATATATTTAATAACAAGAGTGAAGCCTGGATAAAATACATCATATTTTTCTTAGAGAAATGAAAAACTTCTTCAAATATCAGTCAGTTCTCTGTGGAAGGAATTGCAGTGCCTAAAGTCTTCAAAAACTTCTGGAATATGTCCAACAAAAACAGAAGCCAATACTTACTAGTTTCCATGCCCTCATTTAAAACAACACCCTTCACATGAAAAGAAGGTAACCTCTAGAGAAACTGTTATTTGAAGTTACAAAAATCCTTTTATATCATTACACACTTGCAGTATAAATCCATGCTCTTAGAATATAGGCAGTAGATAGATAGATGATAGGTAAACAGACAGAAAGACAGACAGATAAAAAAGGTATAAATTCATCAGTTTTATAAGTCAGATTTATTTTGCCTTAAGAAAAAAGGCTTTGATAAGCTATACCTCAATAATTATAAACTGGTTTGCATAAAAATAATAAAGTAGAAATGAGTGATAGAGTAGGAATAGTATTATATTAGAACTATTTCTACTATGGACCCTGAGAAAGAATAATAAGAATGGTTCCTGGTGACCTTTAACTTTTGCACATTTCTATGGCTCAAATCTGAAAACAAAAACAACAAGAAAAACAACAACAACAAAAAAAAAAAAAAAAAAAAAAACAGCCTAGCAGCCATTTATAAACAGGGGCCTCTCACATTAACCACTTCTCAGGGAGAAAGCTGCACTAAGCTATCTGCTTCTCACACTGAACTATCTGCCTGCTCTGTATTCAAGACATCTGAGCCAGCCCTTATAAAGGAGTTCCTAGAATAGTATTTCAACCAACAGGACTGAGGCTTTCCCAGCTATATTCCCCCATCAGCATCTTCATCAATCAATTAGAGTGTCTCTATTCTCCAATCAGGACAGATCCTTTTGAATCAATAAAGCTGCAAGAATTGGAAGTCCTCATTTACAGGTGGATGAACCAATCATGGACCAGGGGTATGGACTTCTTTTTTTATAAGTCAACTTGTCTCTGGCTCAGGGAGCTTAGTGTCTCTTTCCACTGAAGTCTGTATTTCCCTATCTGGAGCTGAAACACTGAAGGTGGCTTGCTGGAACAGAGTAGAATAGACCAGTGCAGGGCAGAGTAGAGCTGACCATACTAGAGTAGGTAGAGCAGACCAGATCAGAGAATATTAGACCTGTCTATTCAGACAGGAGCTTGGCCCCAGGGCCGCCTCACAGCCATGCTGCTTTACAATTGAGCTGTAACACGCTTGAGCTGTTCTATCACCATGCTGTATTACATTTGAACTGTTGGCACTGAATAAAGTTTCCTTCATCATTGTCAAACTAGGGATTCTTGTTGGTGTTGAATTGATGCCAACAACCATAAGTTGACATTCTGAAGTGCTAAGTAGAAATTTAATCAGTCTGGACATACAGAGCAGATAGGTGATTCGAACTCAAAATATGCTTATAATTGAATTTAGCTATCAGTGATGATCATATTAGGGCTTTCCAGTCAAGATGGCAGGCTAGGTAAAAGTGGGGCTTGCCTCTTCCCATGACTGTATTAAAATTACAACAAACTATAAAAAAATCAACTTGGAAAATCATCTGAAGTCTAATTGGTCATAACACATACATCTGAGGACATAAAGAAAAAGTCACATAAAAAATGGTAGGAGGTACAGACATGAAATGGGCTGCCCCTAGAACTGGGAATGGTAATTGAAAACCAGGAGGGAGAGCTCAACTGCAGAGGTCCCCCAGAAGGAGCTCCCCAGCCCAGATTTCCAGTCCTGGAAAGAAGAGTTCCCATAAAATCTGACTGTAAAACCCAGTGGGGATTCCTGCCAGAGAGAGATGAAAGAAATCTGAAAACATATATGTCCCCCTTATTAGGCCTGTGTGCACACTCACTCACCTGCAGACATTCACCCTGGTTTTTGGCAAAGGGTCAGCAATTTGGGAGGTGCAAGAGACATACAGAGAAAGACTGAGTTGTACAGCATGCGGTGAAGGCTGGAGAAACAGCTGCCATTGTTCTTTTGTCAAGCTCCCTTCTGGGGCAGTCTACAGACGGTCTCCATCTTGACTCCATTAAGCCTTCCCCTGACACAGCTAGTTCTGAAACTGCATTGGCCCAGTGAGATTGGCATGCTCCATCCCATGTCTCCCTGACATCATGCACAACCCAAACCACAAATTGCACGCAACAAGCTCCTTCCCAAGCTGTAAGCCACAACCTGTGCCTGCCCCGATCCGTGAATTTGAGAACAAACAAAAGCCCTCAGTTTGCACTGCATGCTCATAGCCCATGCATCCTAGAACAGATTTCTAAAGGTGGGCCACAAGCACCACGCTGAGCTACAGTATTTCATAAACAATTCTTGGTGTCTGAAGGCCTGAAGTGGCAATAGATGGCCTTGCTGCAATCTGAGACTTCTATAGAAAGCCACAAATTCAGCATTGGCCCAAAACCGGATTCTTCGATGGCTGAGTAAAATCTATTCACTTTACCCCAGTGACTCTGGGTCCCACCCCCACCCAACTCTCATATCACTCAAAGCCTCTTTCAGTTGCACAGTCATATGGGAAGCTGGCAGACAGCCTCATGACTTGAGGCACATTTATCCTTTTACTGAACTGCCCCAGGCCTGGTACTGGGGGTAACTGACTTCGGCTTGCAGCATTGTCTTTCCCACTCACCTCCAGATAAAGCAGAGACAGCAACCATCTATGGATCATTTTGTAGCTCCTCTCAGGTAGCCCTGAGCAATCAAAGGCAGCAGCTGACCTTGACCTACAGGGGGGCCCCTCCCAAGTGTCCCCAGAATAGACCACAACAAAACACCATCTGAGTAGCCCCCAAAGTGGCGCACCCAAAGGGTGGCCTCAACAGGTACACAAGCCTGCTAGAGTGAATCCCACTCCATGGGGTCAGCCACCATACAGCAGCTCATACTCTATGGGTGTGCCAATCCACACAGCTAGTCAGCCCAAGAGTCAACCCTATCCACTGACATGCTAACTACAATTGAGGATTAGATACAAAAGAACACACACAACCAACATAAAAAACACAGTCAGAGGCCCTGGTACAGGTGATCAGAGAGACTGTGCCACTGGGTCACACAGAATAATTACTACATAAGGACATCTGACCAAGTCTGGGAGATATAATAAATCTCCTAATACACAGAAACAAACACAGAGAGAAAACTGAGAAAAACAAGAAAACATGCCACAAATGAAACAATAGGAGAAAATTCCAGGAAAAAAAAAAAAAACTAAAAAAAATGGAGGCAAGCAACATGCCAGAGACAGAGTTCAAAACAATGGTTATAAAGATACTCAATGAATGTAGAGGGAAAATGGATGATCTCAGTGAGGACTTCGACAGAAAGAAACCATAAAAAAGAACAAGATAGAAACCATAAAAAAGAACAAGTCAGAAATAAAGAATACAATAACTGAAGTGAAGAATACATTAGAAGGAATCAACAGCACATTAGATGAAACAGATGATCGAATCAGTGAGTTGGAAGACAAGGTAGTAGAAAACACCCAATCAAACTGCAATAAATAAATAAATAAATTTTTAAATGAGAACAGTTTAAGAGACCTCTGGTACAATATTGAGTATACCAACATCCAAATCATAGAGATACCAGAAGGAGAAGAGAGAGAGAAAGGGATTGAGAATTATTTGAAGAAACAATGACAAAAAACTTCCCTAAAGTGGTTAAGGAATTAGACATACAAGTCTAGGAATTGCAAAGAATCCAAAACAATAAAAACCCAAACAGATCCACACCAGACACATCATAATTAAAATGCCAAAGAGAGAATCTTAAAAGTAGCAAGAGAAAGACAGTTAACTACAAGGGTACTCTCATAAGAACATCAGCTAATTTTTCAATGGAAACTTTATAGGCCAGAAGAGACTGGCGAGAAATTTTCAAAGTAATGAAAAAAAAAAAAAGAACCTACAACCAAGAATACTCTACACAGCAAGACTATCAATTAAAATAGAAGGTGAGATAAAGAGCTTTCCAGAAAGCAAAAGGTTTAGGGAATTCATCACCAATGCCCCAGTATTACAAGAAATGTTGAGGGGACTTCTGTAAAAAGAAGGCGGGGGCAGGGGGACCATTAAGTATGGCTAATGAAGTGGCAAAAACTACATACCTATCAACAATCACTTTAAATGTAAATGGATTAAGTGCTCCAATCAAAAGACATAGAGACATACCCATATGTATGGGTAAGAAAACAATACCCATACATATGCTATCTACAAGAGACCCACTTCAGATCAAATGACACACACAGACTGAAAGCAAAGGGATAGGAAAAATGTACTTAATGCAAATGGAAATTTAAAAAATCTGGGGTAGTGATTCTTATATCAGACAAAATAGACTTTAAAACACAGGCTATAATAAGGTCAAAGAGGGCATTGTATGATGATAAATGGATCACTACATCGAGGAAGCATAAACCCTACTAAACATATATACACTCAACACAGGTGCACCTAATTTATGAAACAATTATTGACTGACATAAGGGGAGAGATCAACAGTAAAACACTCATAGTAGACTTTAGCATCCCATTTACACCAATGAACAGATCTTCCAGAAAGAAAATCATCAAGGAAACAGTGGACTTAAATGACACACAACCAGATAGATTTAATTGACATTTTTAGAACATTTCACCCCAAAGCAGCAGAATATACATTCTTCTCAAGTGCATGTAGAACATATTCCAGGATCATACACATGTTAGGTCACAAAACAAGTCTCAATAAATTTAACAAGACTGAAATCGTATCAACTGTCTTCTTATATCACAATGGTATGAAACTAGAAATCAAGTACAAGAAAAAAAACTGTAAAATACACAAACACATCAAGGCTAAATAACATGCTACTAAACAGTGAATGGGTTAACAATGAAATCAAGGAAGAAATAAAACGATATCTAGAGACAGATAAAAATGAAAATACAGCGAAAACAGTCTTAAGAGGGAAATACATAGCAATACAGGCCTACCTCAAGAAACAAGAAAAATACCAAATAGTCTAATCTACACTTAAAAGAACTAGAAAAAGAACAGCAAACAAAGCCCGAACTGAATAGAAGAAAGGAAATAATATCAAAGCAGAAAGAAGTGAAATAGAGTCCAGAAAAAAAAAACAATACAAAAGATCAATGAAACCAAAAGCCAGTTCTTTGAAAAGATAAAAAAATTGATAAACTAGACTCATCAAGAAAAAAGGAGAGAGGACCCAAATAAATAAAATCAGAAAAAAAATAGAAGTAACTACAGATCCCACAGAAATACAAAGGATCATAAGAAGATGCTATGAGCAATTATATGCCAACAAATTGGACAATATGGAAGAAATGAATATATTTCTAAAAATTTGCAATCTTCCAAGACTGAGTCAAGAAGAAATAGAAAATCTGAACTGACCAATTACCACCATTGAAATAGAATCAGTAATCAAAAACTTCCCAAAAAGCAAAAGTCTTAGATCTAGTGGCTTCATAAGTGAATTTTACCAAATATTCAAAGAATTAACACCTGTTCTTCTCAAACTATTCCAAAACAATTCAAGAAGAGAGAAGCATTCCTAATTCTTTTTACAAAACCACCATTACTCTATCTAAAACCAGACAAAGACATAAACATTGTTCTTATGAACATTGATGCAGAAGTCCTCAACAAAATACCAGCAAACTGAATTCATCAATATATTAAAAATATCATACACCTTGTTCAAGTTGGATTTATTCCTGGGATGCAAGGTTGATACAATATCCACAAATCAATTAATGTGATACACCACAGTAACAAATCAAAGGATAAAAACCATATTATCACAATCGTTGCAGAAAAAGTGTTCAACAAAATCTAACATCAATTTATTGTAAAAATTCTCAGCAAAAGTGGGAGTAGAGGGAACATACCTCAATATAATAAAGCCTATATAGGACAAGCCTACAGCTAACATCACACTCAACAAAGAAAGGCTAAGAGAATTTTCCTTAAGATCAGGAACAAGACAACGATGCCCACTTTCACTACTTCTAGTCAACATAGTATTAGAATCCTAGCTACAGAAACCAAAAAAAAAAAAAGAGAGAGAGAGAGAAATAAAATTAGAAAGGAAGAAGTAAAACTATCATTATTTGTAGGTGACATGTTACTATATAGAAAGAATCCTAAAGAGTCCACCAAAAAAACTATTAGAACTGATCAATGAATTCAGTCAAGTAGCCAGATACAAAATTAGTATTCAGAAGGTAGTTGCATTTTTATACACCAATGATGAACTATCAGAAAAAGAAATTAAGAAAACAATCTCATTTACAATTGCATCAAAAACAGTAAAATACCTAGAAATGAAATTAACCAAGGAGGTAAATACCTATACTCAGAAAATTATTAGACATTAAAGAAAGAAACCGAAGAAGATAAACAAATGGAAGCATATACTGTGCTCATAAATAGGAAGAATTGACATGATTAAAACGTCTATACTATCTAAAGCAATCTAGAGTCAATGCAATCCCTATAAAAATACCAATGGCATTTCTCAGAGAACAAGAACAAATGATCCAAAAATTTATTTGGAACCATAAAAGATACCAAATAGTCATGGCAATCTTGAGAAAGGAGAACTAAATTGGAGGTATCACACTACCTGATATCAAACTATACTATAAGGCCATAATAATCAAAACACTATGGTACTGGAATAAAAACCAACACAGATCATAAAGATCTGTAGTATTGGCATAAAAACAGATCAATACAACAGAATAGAAAGCCCAGAAATAAATTCATGCCTGTACAGTCATTTAATCTACAACAAAGGGTGTCAGAATATACAATGAGGTAAAGACAGTCTCTTCAATAAATGGTGTTGAATAAACTGGACAGATGCATGCAAAAAGTAAAACTGAATTACCTTCGTATACCATATACAAGAATAAACTCAAAATGAATTAAAGACTTAAATGTAAGACCTCTAGAATTACTTGAAAGGCAAGTGAAAACTTATTATAGAATGCTTGTATTTTTCTTTTGTCTCTCTGGAATCAGTATATTGCTGACAGCTTTCTATTAAAATATAGTATATTTTCACTATCATAAAAAAAAAGATCCCCAACCATAAAACTTTTAGAAGAAAACATAGACAGTAAACTCTGATATTGCTATTAGTAATTTTTTTCTGATATATCTTCTCAGGCAAGAGAAATAAAAGAAAAAACAAACAAATAAGACAACATCATACTAAAAATTTTTTGCACAGAAAAGGAAACCATCTACAAAATGACAAAACAACCTACTGAATTGGAAAATATATTTGCAACAACAAAAAAAATAAACAACAAAGACAAACAATCCAATTTTAAAATGGGCAGAAGACCTGAACAGGTATTTCTCCAAAGACATATAGATGGCCAAAAGACATATGAAAAGATGCTCAAACTCATTAATCATCAGAGAAATGCAAATTAAAACTACAATGAGATATTACCTCATACCTGTTCAATTGGCTATCATCAATAAATCAAAAAACAAAAAGTGTTGGTGAAGATGTGGAGAAAAGTGAACCCTCATGCACTGTTGGTGGGATTGTAAATTGGTACAGCCACTATGAAAACAGTTTAGAGAATTCTCAACAAATTAAAAATAGAACAACCTTTTGACTCAGCAATTGCACTTCTGGGTATTTATCAAAACAAACAAACAAATTTAAAAAACACTAATTCATAAAGATATATGCACACCTATGTTCACTGCTACTATTCACAATAGCCAAGATATAGAAGCAACGTAAGTGCCTATCAATAGATGATTGGATAAAAAAGTTATGGTTCATATATACAGTGAAATATTTCTCAACCATACAAAAAATACAATCTTACCATTTTTAATGACATGGATTGACCTAGAGGGTATTATGCTGAGTTAAATAAGTCAGACAAAGATAAATACCATGTGATTTCACTTATATGCAGAATCTAAGGAACAAAAGAAACTAAATGAAAATGGATTCACAGACACAGAAAACAAGCTGGTGATTGCCAAAGGGGTGGGAGTTGGGGGGCTGGGTGAAAAGGGGGAAAGGATGCAAAAGTACAAATCAGTTGTTACAAAACAGTCACAGGGATGTAGAGTAGAGCATGGAGAATAAAGTCAATATCATTGTGGCTGTGTGTAGTGCCAGATGGGTGCTTGAATAACTGAGAGAATCACTTCATAGATTATATAAATGTCTAACCATTTACAGTATACCTGAAAATAATATAATTTTTTTTTGTTAAATGATAGCATATTAAGTGCATGAATGCCAAATTTCTGGGACTCTAATTGATTTGTATGTTTTAAATCTATATTGTTAAAACTTTAAAATTTCCGAGTATAAAGAACCATTAGTATTGAAAATTACCACTCTTTGAAAGTTGATAGATCAATGTCTTTGACAAGTCTTCAAATTCTCCTATACAATGACTCCTTCTCTTCATTTTGTAAACACACTTAAGTCTTCACTAGCCTAAAATTAAGATGCAAAGCAAAACTTGCCTGAGTCTTGCTTCCTGTTCAAGGTATTATTTTCTCTATTTCCTTTCCTAGCCTAAGAACCACACAGGGTAGAGACTATAGTTTTTATGGTACTAGTATAGTGATTGGTAAACAATAGATACTCAAATATAAATTAACATCTTAAACTATCTATTCTCTGTCTTGACTTCCTCATCAGCTATTATTTAAAAAAAAAAAACAAAAACAACTCTTATCTATTATTCTAGTGAAACTTTCAAGAGTTTCTCCAATGACGCAGCATAGGGTGGTTCTGAGTGTTGGCTCTGGGATCAGACTTCCTGGGTTTGAATCTTGATTCCACCACTCCTTTGCTCTGCAAACTTGGGCAAAGTTACCTAATATCACTATAGCTTAATTACTTCCTTTGTAGAAGGGGGTTGTTTAGATTCAATGATTTAATATATGTAAGCACTTAGGACAGTACATGGAAAACAATAAGCACTCAAATGTTAGGTGGAGTCATCGTTATTATTATAATATTATTAGACTTGATCTATAAAACAACTCTAACATCGTTCACAATGTCGATGATTTTTAAAATCTTAAATTTCCATTTGAAGTCTTATGAAATTGAAATGAAGATGGCAGAACTTTAATAATTTTTAGTCAGCCAGACGTTAAAATTCTTTGTTCTTTCACAGCTTGCCCAGAGACAAATTCAGGAAATTCTTACTCGAGCAAAAATTATTTCAGCAGAAGATGGAAAAAATAGCCTCAGCCAAGATAAAAATGAAACCTCAATAAATTGTTCATCACAGGCTGCCTCATATAAAGCATAAGGTTATAACAGTATTCAAATTAGATGTTATATGAACATGCATTGTAAATATAAAGTGGTTATTATTAGTACCTTTTGTAAATAGAACATATTTAACAATTTATGAGACCTTGTTAATAAAGTCAGGTGTTTAATAAGTATCTCACATTTAAAATGTTTGAAGCCTAAGTCTTATCCCTTCTCTCACCCTCAACCTATTCCTCCCTAGTTTAACAAATGGCAACACTCTTTATCCAATTGTTACACTCCAAAATCTGAGAGTCGCATTTACCTCTTTCTTTCTACTCACTTGTCACAACCATTCATCATCATATCTTATTGGCTCAAGGTTAATTGTGAACTCTTCCTGCCACTCCCTTTCCTACCATTATAGTCCAAGTTTTCATAATTTCTCATTTAACCTACTATAATAATGTTCAAACTAGCCACTTTATATCTAGTGTTATTAACTATAGTCTAAATTTCTCCACAGCAGCTAGCTAGAGTGATCCTTTTTTAAAGGTTAAATTAGATGATAGTACTCACCTACTCAAAATTCTGCAGTGCCATTCCTTCCTTTGGAAGTTGAATTATATATTGATCCCTTGCATACTGTATAAGTCCCCACTGATTACGAAGTACATTCCTCATGCACTTCTTCAATCTCATGTTGCTGTTCTTTAATCATATCAAGTATATCACTACCTGTTATACTTACAGCATCCTTTGCCTATAATATGCTCCATCCAGATATTTGAATGGCAACCTTTTTGTCTTCATTCAAACTGCTGGCCTTATTTCCCTTTCCCAGAGAATTTCCTTGAGTACCCTACTTAAAATAGAACTGACATCAGTCTCTATCCCCCTACACTACTCCATTTTTCTCATAGCACTTTTCACTACATGATATATTCCGGTGGAGAAGAAAAATATAGATACAATCTTCATGAGCATGAGGACTCTGAAGTTTTGTTTACCACTGTATTCCCAGCACCTAGAAAGTGCTTGCCACATGCTCAATATGCATTTAAATTTTTTAATTAAAAAAATTTTATGGTTTTGAAGTATGAAATAAATAAGCATTATATTTAATATAGATGTCTCTTCTGACAAAATATAGAGATTTTAGTATATTCTTTTTATTATTTGAACCATATTTGCATTTTTTGTCAAGAGAGTTTATAAATGCCTCAAATTATCTTTCTACTATCCAAATATCTAATCTTAAAGTCTTTTTTAGAATCTAGGACTATGCAACTTGAATAAAAAATGAATCAATAATTTGAAGAAAGAAATAACCTAAAAGTCAAAAAATTTCCTGTGATTTAAAAAATGCTGATATTCAAATCTTTCTTCTTGGTTATCATTGTAAAGCAACATTTGAATGAAGAATGTTTATATGAGCAACATTTGTAAACAACCAAATTATGCTTCTTAATGCTAAAATACCATGTAACAAAGCAGTAAGGGGCCTGGCGTTCCAATATACTAAATTAATAATATAGCAAAAGCTAGTCTTTGAGGAAGGCTAAACATGCCTAAATACTCCAAACAGCACACAACCTTCTTCCTTTCATTTGCATTCTGCACTATACTACTTTGCATTCTCTCTTCTCCCTCTCCCTCTCCCTCTCCTTCCCTCTCATTGGCCCTAGAGAAACAGATTTTTTATTATAGCAGTGGGAATAGAATCAAGGTCCATGCCTGTAGCTAAGCCAGTTAAAAATGTGCCAAGGTAGTTAATCATCCAAATGCACACATTTAGGCCTTTCTCCACCAATATTATATATTATATCCTCTTGGCATTGTCCTGAGGAGGCTTGTGTTTTGCGTTTTAAATTAAAACTGGATTTATTGTGGTACTTTAAAATCTCAGTCATCAGAGCACATTCCAACTTGAGTCATTGCATCAAAACGGGGTGGGGGACTTAAATAGTTTCAACGGAAAAGTTTGTTATTTGAACTCTAAAAATGAACAAAATTGATCACAATGGCAGAAACATTTGAATGGTGAGTGAGTGATCCTTATTTGGTTTGTACATTCTGCTTCCAACCTGGGAATTTTTCCACCAAAAAAAAAAAACTTGACTGAAATATAGTCAGAATTTATATGTACTTTTATAATGGGCTCCAACAAAAAGTTTCAGCATTTTTTCAAAATTTCACTTGATAGCTATTTATCTGATGGCTCGAAAATCCGTTAAGTTTTCCATACCTCGTGGAACTATTTCAATATGCTCTTTTGACATATCTTCCCAGATTACTAGGTTAAATTTGGCTTTCCAGGCCACCGATGCTGTGATAGTCTATTTCCAGAATTTGGCAGCAAGGCAGGCACCATTTTAGTGTATACCTTTTAAGTAGGGAAATAGCAAGGAAGACGACTGCCAAAGTAACAGAAGCATCATAGTTGGTGAGAGAATGCAGAGAAAGAAAATTTCCACTTAAGGAGCTTTTTTAAAGAGATGGTGTTTGGGGGATAGAAATGCCCCGGAAAGACTCACAAGTCAAACCCCATAACAGGATTCGGTAGTTTACAGATCCTATCCTTAATGATCTCCGAAGCAACCATTTCAGAATCCCCATGATGGTGTTTGCCTGTATCTGGGGATTTTGCTTCTCACTGTCTTTCATCACTCTCAATGCCCCCACGAAAACATCCTCAGAAAAAGGGAGGCAGAAGTGAGTCAGTCTCTAACGTACAATTTAACTCTCAACTCCTGCAAAGGTTCGGGTCCCTGGAGGTGCCAGGGTTCCTACCCGCCGCCAGCAGGGACACTTGGAGCAGTAGGGGCCGCCAGGGCCTCCTATTGGTTGCTCGAGAGTTCCGCCCCTCTCCGCTCCGCCCCCTGGTTTCTGTCGCGAAGGACGCTGTGTCTGTTGGTTGTCAAGATGGCGTCGGCGTCGGTGGGGTCGCTGCTGCCACCTCTCTCGTTGTCAATCCAGTTCGCCGCCACTGCTACCGTCGCCACCACAGCCACCAGTGCCGCTGCGCGGGAATCAGAGCTGCGGCGGTCAGCCCTTCCGCGCCCGTGACTCGGGCCCTGAGACAGAGTGTAGGGAGGGGCCGAGGAAAAGGAGGAGGAGGAATTGGGAGCTGCCATGAGGGAGGAGCTAGGGGCGAGCCGGGAGACTGTGCTGAGGTGAAGGATGCTGGCCTGGAGGTCGGGAGCCCGGAGCGCGGTCGCAGGACTGGGCACTGAACCCTCCGACACCCGTGACAGACCCCCGCTCAGCCCTCGATTCAGCGGCGGGCGTCATCGACCTGGCGCTTACCTGTATCCTTCCTTCCCAGCTTTGGTTGCCGGGGTAGCGTGTTGGAACCGGGACCCATCTTTTTTCTCATTAGATTCCCATTACTACTGATGGAAGGTAATAGAAGGTAGCCAGTCATCTTAGTGCGGGTATTTGCTTTAGCACTGTCGTTGCTCCCCTTAGACCGGAAATTATACCGTTTATCCTATTCTATGAGCGATTTCTCCCCTCCCCCTCCTCACCCACCTTGTTATCTTACCCCCATTCTTCAACTTCGTTGTAAAATTTTTGCGAATTTCAAAGTACGTCAACTGTTTTTTATGGGGATTGTTTTCTTGCCTTCTAGAATTTTCATTATGTTCTTCATATTATTCATCTCCTGATTAATCAGTCATGCCACTTGGAGAGAATTCCACAAATAAGTAAAATGTTTTGCTATCTTAGAGTCCATTTTAACACTTAACCTAACACCCCAATTCATTTGCCAGAGCTGCTAAAGCCTAGCACAGTTGGGTAATTTGTTTTGTTTTCTATCCTCTGCCCAATCTGTTGTCAGTGAGACAGAGAGAATGAGAAGCAAAAGACTTGGATGCTTCATGCTTGGTTATCTCTGACCTTTTCCTAAGAATTGGTGGAGCCCACCTTTGAAATTGCTGTTGATTGCATTGCAGAAAATTGAATTTTCTTTTCAAAATATGTAAACCATGTTTATTCCTTCAGAGAATGTTGTGATAATTAGCATTTAACCTTTGTACTCAAAGAGCTTGGTTGGCAGTGATGGTGTTGTATAATCATCTTTATTTTTGTCTTCTCTTTCCAATTTGACCCCTTTTTTTTTTTCTACATTGTCTCCTACTTCTGGGATGTTACAATTTTAACAGCAAGTTGACAATTTTAATTTAGTGCCTTACTCTTTCGCGGACTGTTCTAGGTGCTAGGGATTAAACTCGAGTGAGGAAGACAGATAAGTACAGAGCTTCATATCTGTTAAAATATCCCTCCTCTGATCATGTTTTCCTTTAGCTTCCATTCTTTCTGTCTTTCCTTTCTTTGGCTAAATTCTAAAAATGGTAGCCTGCAATAGCACCTTCTAGTTTCTCTTATCTATTCATTATTAACCCCATTCACTTTGGTTTTTGCCTTTGCTACTCCCCAAAACTGTCCTCTCAAAGATGTGTTCTGATATAAACAGTATCATTTTCTGTATGAATTTGATTCTGTCCCCTTGACATTATATTTTCTTGGATCACTAAACTGTTACACTAACCCTAATTTATCTTTAAGCATTGTAAATGGCTCATTGACAAAGTATATCTTTCCATTGTTTTCATTAATGAAATGGTCATAAATTTAATTCTTTTAATTTGACATAGTATGAATGTTGATCTAAATATCAAAGAAATTCAGCAGTACCTCAAATGAACAAAACAAAAAAGACGTAATTACAGAATTGTAATGATGGCTTCCTGTAAAGACAAATATTACTAAAAATATACTTAAATACTAAATATATGGTTAGATTTTAAAAAGTTGTAACTGATCATTTCAGTAGATGCCCAAGAGGCTTTGATAAAATTCAACAAATTTTGCTAGTATGTGTGTGTGTGTGTGTATATATATATATATATATTTTGCTAGTTTATTTGTCTCTTTGCTAGTATATATAAAAATATATAGTGCATCTATATACATACATATTTAAATAGGGGTAAAGGAATTCTTTTGACTATATTGAAGACACTAAATCAAGAATCTCATGTTACTAGTTGAAGAAACCATTAAACATCTTTTTAAAATATTAATTTGGATGTTCTTAGTATCTATAATGCTTCCTATTGAATACCTGGTACAAAGTAGCTGCTCAAATTTATTAAATGACTGACTAAATAAAAAAAATAAATAAAAGAACTGTAGTCTTAAAATAATCAAGTGGCTTGGTAAAATTACTGCATGTGATTTCCAAATATGAATTCAATACTCAGAGACCATCCAGCTTTCTACGTGAGTCAAAATTTCCTGACTCTAAAGGCTATAAAAGAACAAAACTTTATAAAGTTTACTTAATTAAAATTAGCTAAAGTTCTATTATTGCAATCTCTTATAAGAATTCAAATAGAATAAAGTTTGGGGTTTTTTTTTTAAACTGAAAGGTCTCTCTTGTCCCTTTTACACTGTGCCTCTTTTTTCTTCATGTCTCCAGTCTTTTCCCCTTCCATTTTATCCTAGTACCTACTTTGTCTCTCTTCCTTACTCGATTTATATCTTATTCTTGATTATCTGCACATACTCTCTCACAAACATCCTTGGTTCTTTGTACCCCAAAAAGATGAGTAGAGTTAGCCAAGCATGAGCTAAAGTATAATGGCATGATATATTATGGCATGTTCTGTTATTGAGTATCTTAGTGTGGCTGGGTATAGGATTTATATAGGGAAATGTTGAGAAAGTTGAAAAACAGACCAGATTATAGAAATCTTTGTATTCCAAGAAATTTGAATTTATCATGAAGATGATAAAGAACTTTTGAAAACAACAAAGAATGGAAAAAAAGAATCAAATTTGCATTTAGCTGGCTTTTTGGAGTTTCAAAGGGAGAATGACAAGTTTAGAAGTAAGGAGGTGAGTTAGAAGACTGCTGATTCCAGGCAAGGGATTTAGAATGCCTGAGCCAAGGCTGTGGAAGAAGGGGTTACAGAGAAGAAAAAGAGTCAGGATAGCTCTGATAAATTTGGCAGGAATGTATGTTGTGTGATACATAATTATTTGTTATGGTAATATATTTAAAACAACCTAAATGACCTCTAATTGGAAAAAGACTAAATGGGGAGAGGGAGAGATTAGGACGAAGTAGATAGCTTAGTCTGTGCTTTTAAATTATAATCATGTGTTACTTACCCAATCCAACAACCCATAGTATTTTTGGGTTTGTTTGTTTTAATGTTAAGTATATAGAAATTACCTTCCTTCCAACAGGTATTTAACATTGATTCTTATGGAAATATCTTACCTATATGGTATAGCTTATATGACAAACAAAAACTTAAAGGTCACACTTTGAAAAGATGCAAAGGCAGCAGCATCTTTCTAACTCGGCAAGCAAAAAATTATATATGCATAATACATTTTTATATTTATACATAAACAGATATTTATATATTTATATT
Source organism: Macroglossus sobrinus (assembly GCA_004027375.1). Lineage (NCBI taxonomy): Eukaryota > Metazoa > Chordata > Mammalia > Chiroptera > Pteropodidae > Macroglossus > Macroglossus sobrinus. The sequence continues at coordinate 27,153 of PVKZ01004260.1, read as the reverse complement.
TGTATATATGGAGAGAGATAGTCATTTTATTAAATTTAAGAATATATAGTTGTCAGAACACTACAAACTTTACATTTGTGATTTTCTTTATGTTCTTATGATGAGATCTCCAACATGTTGAACAGAGTACAGAATTAACTCCACTTGCATCATTGTTCTGTATGCTTCTTACCTGAGCGAATGCTTCTTCCCCTGAGCCTCTTGTATATCCTGAAAGGAACTCACACTTTCCTCCACTGCCATGTTGTGACTTTTAATAGCCAGCCATCTTGTTGAAGTCTGACTCCATCTAGTACTCTATTAGAGAAGAACAAAATAAATCTTTAGCTGTTTCTGTGCTAGCAAAGAATAATATTTCCTTCTCTTTTATTTTCATTTTTATAAGTCCTTCAAAAGAAACTTCAAGTTAAAATGTGTATGTGTGTATAGGTGTATGTTTGTATTGAAGTGGTACAAAATATTACAATAAAATGAAGATAAAATGAATATGGCCAATGGTGTAGAGGTGGTTAATAGCAACATCATTGAAAATGAATAAGCTCCCATTAGTTTCAAACATGCAAAAGTTCAAATAAGCATGATGCTTTTGAAATACATATAAAATTTTTTATAATAATACTGAAAGGATCCTGAAATTTACTGAAAAGTATAATTCATCTATTTTCTATTAGTGAAGTATAACTTTCATTTTCCTATATACGTGCTTAAGATAGTAACTTGTTAATCAATACTCAAATATCTGTGTAATGAAAGAAATGATATGAATTTCTTATCTGATGTCTAAAAGTAATTTTTTCCCCTAGAGAAAGTGAGACATATCTTCAGTTCTAATACCAAGACAGAATGTTTTACATAAAACACTCGCTGGTCATATACCAGCATTAACTTGTACACATACTAATTGTTCCACAAAAAATCATTGTGTCATTAGTATAAGTCTATAATTACATTTATCAGATAGCACTGACACTTATTCACTAAAGACATGAACCATTGTCCTTAATTTTATGCTATCATTAGAGATATGAAAATCCATCTAGAGAAAAATTTAGAAGAAGAACGCCAAATATTACTGCAGCAACAAAAAATATGTCGAAATCGAGCACGTAAATATTTTGTGGAGTCAAACCGGAGAAAAAAGTAAGTGTATTTTATTTATAGTATAGAAATTAAAAGTCATTATAAATTAGTAGTGTCTCTACTTTGTACCATTTTATGAACCTAAGTCATGACATGCTTTATCTGTAAAACACTGATCTAAATTTGTGTGGTTTTGTACATTTTTATTGTTTTTCTGCCTAAAGCACAAAGAATGAGGTGAATTTATAGTACTGACTATGACCATAGCCATCTTTTCTTGTCATAGAACTTCTGATTACAATGTCATATACACTTCTTAAAATGGCTATAAAATGTATAATCTTTATGTATTGTTTCATGATAAATTAATTAGTATTTAGCCTCTAATAGAATATGATTTGGTTTTAATTTATTATTCACTTCTGTATAATATTTTTGTATGTGCTATCTTCATTCATCTAATCAGAAAAATGGGAGGAAATATGACTAATGGTGGAAATGTGATAAAAGAATTTTATAAATGACTGCCATTTAAAAAACAGTTTTCTACTATAAGCTGGAAACTAAGAAATGCAAACCAGTGTCAACGTTTTTCAAGATTTAATTAATAATTAGATTCTTTAAGATAATGTTGTTATGCCATTTTTTATTGTTGTTTTGCTACCTTGTTCATATTTCTACAATATATGAATATCATAAAAACCCTAAAGTTTATTAAGTACCTCATGGACATATGTTGCAAAGCTCATTTGGGGAATATAAAATTATTTGCCTGTAATTTTTTTTCTGGCATATTTCTCTTTAGATTAACTCTTTAATTGTCTGGTGTACTTGAAATTATTTAATGAAACTTGTTTTTGTTTTGTATTTGTATGCTTCTGTTTTTCTCCTATCTTTTGGTTCCTGAAGCCTATAAAAGGCACATGATAGGTGTTCAATAAAGATGAATAATCATATGTTGAAAGAGTCATGGGCTTTGGAGTCAGAGATCTAGGTTTCAGTACTAGCTTCATGAGTTAGAGCAAGTTATTTAATCTCTTTGAGCCTCAGTTTCTCGATTATGATTTAAGTTATTAGTGCTTCTTCCCTATTAAGTTTATTTATTTTGTTGATTAAGAAATTAGTATTTGTCAGTTGTGTTTTCTAATAATTGACTTGCTCTGTGAAATAGCAGACTTTATATATGGAATTTGATTCATAACTCCCTGTCTTCTGCTATCACATATGAATTCTGATCTAGAAAATATAGAAGAGAAATTTTGGTTTAAAATCCTAAGAGGCAGAACATTTTCTAATGCAATTTCATTATGTTTTATTTTTTTGTTAGCCTACAATGCTATGTAAAGACATATAAAATTTTCTCTTTTAAACACTAGTCATTTATCTCTATATTTCACCTTTTTTAAAGGAGACCAAATAATTTATTCACTTCTGAATTTTAGAATACGTCTATCCTTGTGCTCTTTTTTGGCCTTACTATTATTTATCCACTTATGCTTTACATCATCTAAGTTTATACTGTCCACTCACATTATGATCACAGGGTTGTTGCGTTTTTTAAGTATTTTTTTATAAGTAAAGATAATCTTTCACTATTTCTGTCGGTTATACTTTGACATTGTTAGTTCTGTCCTAGTAGTACTCAAAGGAAAATGTTCATAGTACCAAGTACTCTTTATTTATTTCTATTATTTATTTTAAATCACACATTTTTATTTTCTTTTTTCCGTTTTTTTTTTTTTTTGCTTTTTTACTTGCCAATATTTTTCTTGTGTGTTTTTATCACATTCTCCATTCTCTCATTCAGTATCCATATAATGGAGTCCTCTTTGTTTGCCTTCAAAACCTCTTCACTTCCTTCACCAATAGGTACTGTTCCAGTAGATTCTGGTTACCTCTTAGGCCTATGCATAACTGGCATCCAGGGGCTTTCCTTTATTGCTCTTAGGAATTGGAGCCACAGTTTCTTACAATTTTCTTTTTTTCATTTTGTCCTATACCATTAGTTTGCTAGAGCATATCCTCAAGTAACTTTCTAATATGCTGCTTTCTAGACTAAGAAATTTTAACATATTTGTACACATATAGGAAATAAACCAACTTATTTCCTACATTGTTTTTAATTTTCAGTTTTAGAACTATCTTTTGGTAAATAAGCAAACAGGCATTTATTCATTCAGCAAACATAGTTGATTGAGTAGCAATAATTAAACATCAGGAGCAAATTATTTTACCATTAACCTTTAGAAATAGCAATAATCTGCTTAAATGTGACTTTGTAAAGAAAAGAAGGTGAAATAAATTTTAAGAAGAGCCCAAAAGGAGCCTTTGGATAGTTTTAAAACAATATAATGTAAGTATATACAGGTGATCAGACAAAATCCCTATGTAACTAACAAGTAGAGTAAGAGAATAAAGGACAGAATAGGGGAAATTGCCCAAATAAAGAGAAAAAATACATTACCAAGTAGCAGGTAAGGGACAAGCACTTTAGAAGAGTCACTACAATTTATAATTATAAAGATTCCTTTAAATATCCTAAAGGCAGAAAACAATTACCTAGAGAATCATGGAATGAATTATTGGCAAACATAAAGTATGGGGTAGCTGCATTATCTATTAGTGAGAATGATAGGGTTTAGAGTTACCCATGAAGCAGGAAAAAATACCCTTAGAATAAAAAGGAATTATACTTTAATCAGTAAGTCATATTTGCCAAACCACATATAAAGACATAGTATAAGCTAAAAAAATAGATTCAAATTTCGATAAGTTGCTCTATCAATAGGTTTAAATATCCATGAGTATATGATCTATAATATATTAAAGGAAAATAAAAGAAATTTAGGATATTTAGAAGCTATCTTTGACCATTTAAAATAACATCATAGAGAAGAGCCATTTATTCACTCAACTTTTACTGGGCTTAATATACTGGAGGATAAAAAAATACATGATTCCTGCTCTCAGATTACTAATAATGAAGTAATAAAAGATGTCAATGCTATGCAATAAATACTATGTAGAGTCACATACAAGATACTATGGCAGCACATTTTATTTACTACAAGACAAGGAAGAATTCCTGGAAGAGGCGAGTCTTACTAGATAATCAAGAATTAGCCAGAGAATATGAAGGGTGAAGGTATTTTAAGCAAAGAGAACAATATGTGAAAAAGCTTGATGTTACGAAATTTATGTGTGATTTAGGCACAGAAAAATGCAGATGAGAATCAGAAGATGAAGCTAGAGACTTGGTAGGAGACATTTCATTAAATAGCTTTTCTGCCAATCTAAAGAAATTAAACTTTATCTTTAGGACTCTAAGATGCTGTTGAAAGAAAAGTGTTATGATCAGATTTACATTTTAGCTCATTATAGCAAAGGGGTAGAGGATGAATTGAAAGCACAGACTAGAGGCAAAGAGAACAGGTAAGAAGCTGAGCAAGAGATGAGTATGGAGGTAGAGTTGGGATTAAGTAGATAGGGTCAATAGGAGTCAAAGATCAATATGGGTGTTGCATAAAAAGCATTGTCAGAAATGGAATACTTATAAATTATGCAAACTTTAACATTTTACTATAAATCTTTCTAAATTACAATGTACACTTCTATCTTTTATATAAATTATGATAAATATGGTTTGATCTTTTCTTCATGCCATAGAATCATTATTGTGAGCATGAAATATTCTACTCTGTTATATTACCATACTGCTCTTTAGCTTTTAAGCTTATTTAATTTATAATCGTAGCCTCAAACAGGTAAGTTTGGTGAATTCTATTAAAAAATTTTTTCTCCTTCACTGTTAGCTGTAATTTCTCTTTCTTAAACTCTTTATTTTGAGATAATTGTAGATTCACATGCAGTTGTAAAAAAATAATATGGAGAGGTCCCGTAATACCCTTTATTCAGTTTCTCCCAATTATAACATCTTGCAAAACTATAGTTCATTCTGACAAACAGGATTATGACATTTATACAGTCAAGATACAGAACGTTTCCATCATCACAAAGATTCCTCATGCTGCCTTTTTATAGCCAAACCTATTTTCCTCCCACACCCACCCCCTGGAAACCACTAACCTGTTCTCATTTCTACAATTTTTTCACTTCTAGAATGTTACATAAATGGGATCATACTGCAAGTTAGCTTTAAGGATTGGCTGTTTCACGTAACAAAATTATCTGGAATTTTTTCATGTTGTTGTATACATCAGTAGTTCATTCATTTTTGTTGTTGAGTATTATTCCATGATATGGATGCACAAAAGTTTCATTTAATCACTCACCTATTGAAGGACATCCAGGTAATTTCCAGTTTTGGTGTACTATAAATAAAAGCACTATAAATATTTACGTGTAGATTTTTAGGTGAACAGAAATTTTTATTTCTCTGGGATAAATGAACAGGAACTTAATTGCTGGGTCAAATGGTGGTTGCATGTTTAGTGTTTTAAGAAACTGTCAAACTGTTTTTCAGTGTGACTGAACCCACTAGCAGTGTAAGAGTGATCTAGTTTTCCATACCTCACTAGCTTTGGTGTTATCACTATTATTTTATTTTAGCTATTCTTATAAGTGTGTAGTAATATCTCATTGTGATTTTAATTTTCATATCTCTAATGGTTAAAGAAGCAAAGTATCTTTTCATGTGCTTATTTGCCATCTGCCTGTCCTTTTTTTTCTGTCTTCTTTGAATGAAATTTCTCTTAACGTCTTTTCGCCATTTTCTGTTTAGATTATTTGCTTTTTTTACTGTTGAGTTTTGATAACTCTGTATATTCTAGATAACTAAGCATGTGTCAGCTATGTGGTTTGCAAATATTTCCTCCTACTCTGGAGCTTATCTTCTCATCATAACTGAGTCTTTCCCAGGGAAAAGGTTAATTTTTATGAAGCCCAGGATATCAGTTTTTCTTTTTATGGATTGTGCTTTTGGTGTCAAGTCTAAGCTCTTTGCTGGGCCCTAGGTCCTGAAGATTTTCTTCTATGTTTTTTCCTAACAGTTTTTAGTTTTATAAACTTTTTATAGCTTATAATTTTATAAACTACATAAAGTTTATAGTTTTATAGTTACGTCTGTAATAGACTTTAAGTTAACTTTTGTATAAAGTTTGAGACTTAGATCAAGATATTTTGTTTTTTGTTTTATTTTGTTTTGTTTTTGCCTGTGGATGTCGTTAGTCCAGTATCATTTGACAGAAAAGCTGTTTTTTCCTCCATGAATTGTTTTTGTATCTTTTCAAAAATCAGTTGAGCATATTCACTTAATCTATATGTCTCTCCCTCCAATACTACACAATTTTGATTACATAGCTATATAATAAACCTTCAAATACAATAGACTGATTCCTCTCATTTTATTTATCTTTTTCAAAATTGTTTTGGGTATTCTAATTCCTTTGCCTTTACATATAAAATTTAGAATAATCTTGTCTGTATCTGCAAAAACTATTGCTGGGATTTTTACAGAAATTTTATTATTACTTATATATCTATGTGGTGTAGGGAGAATTAACATCTTTTCTATGTTGTCTCCTAATAAGTCTACTGAGTTTTTAATTTCAGTTGTATTTTTCAGTTCTAAAATTTCCATTTGGGTCTTATTTATATCTTCTACTTATTTTTGAGACTTTCTATTTTTTTCACTTGCAAACATGTTCATACTTATTGAAGCTTTTTTGTCATGGCTGCTTTAAAATCTTTGTCAGATAATTCTAACATCTCTGTCATCTTGTTGGCATCTTTGGATTAGCTTTTTCCATTCAGTTTCAGATTTTCCTGATTCTTGGAATGACAAGTGATTTTCTATTGAAACCTGGACATTTTCTTATGTCATGAGACTCTGGAAATTATTTTAACCTTCAGCTTTAGCTGACTCTCACTGGCTCTGTGCCAACAGGGGAAGAGGGAATGGGAAGACACCATCTTATTACTGACAAACAGGTGGAAGTCTAGGTTTACTACTCATCAACTGTCAACCTCAGGTTGGGGGAAGACTCCTTATGACTGCTAGACAGTAATAGGAGTTCCCACTCCACATGGTATCCATTGACACCCTGGTATGAGTGGCCTCATTTTAAAATGTTATATTCTTAAAACAATTTTTTTCCAATTGCGTTCTTTAATTTGAAAGACTGCTAGTTTATCCTGTTTTTAAATTTCTTTAATTTCTAATCATCTGAAAATATAATTGAATTTTAAACTTAAATATGATCATATCTCCAGAATGTTGTAACTACATAAATCTGAAACATGGTTCCATTCACAAAATACATTATATATATAATCACAAAAGGCCATCTCTCCAATTCTTCCCGTGTCTCCTCTGACCTCAGATATTCTTCATACTACTACTTGGGTTCTGTTAAGGGAAGTGTGGTCATGATGGTTATTTGTTCACTTCTTAAGAGTATTTCCAATAAAACAAAACAATACTCCATAGTTATGGATTCCTGGGAAACCAGGACAAACAGTTTGGTATGTGGCCATTTTTTAATGAGGTAGCTCACTTTGAGCCAAAGTATTCTCTATGTTTTATGAGGCAGCATTGAACATTGTTAAACAAACCCTTCACAAGTTGCTAAGGCACATTATTCACAGTACCCAAGTATGAAAACAACCTAAATGTCAACAGGGACATGGACAAAGAAAATGTAATATATATGTAGCATTGAATATTATTCACTCTTTAAGAAGAAGGAAATCCTGCCATTTGTGACAACAAAAATGAACCTGGAAGACATTATGTTAAGTGGAATAAACCAGACACACAAAGACAAATATCATATGATCTTATTTATATGTGAAATCCAAAAAAAAAAGTTGAACTCAGAGTAATAAAGTAGAATGGTGGTTATGAGAGGTTGAATAATGAATAAGTTCTGGAAACTTAATATACAGCATGGTGACTGTAGTTAATAAGAATGTATTATATACTGGAGGGTATTTGCTAAGAGAGTATTCTTACCACACATGCAAAAAATAGTAACTGTAGGAAGTGATGGATATGTTAATTAGTTTGTGGTAGTTAAGCTTAGTGTTCCATGGGAAAACAAACTTTTGTTAAGTTTGGATGTTGGAGATAGAAATGCTTTAGAGGAAAAAAGAAAAATTACAAAAAGTTTGTTACATAGTGTATAATATAGTCATTAAAAACCTAGCAGAATTGGACTGCCTACTTTAGTGATTATGTGACCATGAAAAAATTACTTACCTTTCTAAAACTGTTTTTTTATTTGTAAAATATTCAACTCAGAGAACTGTTATGGGATAAAACAAGGTAATGCATATAAAATGCTTATCATGGTGATAAGTGCTGGTCATAGTTAGCCTTTGTAATAATAATTACTCTTATTATGCAGTTTTCACAGTTCATCTTATGTGTAGTGACAAACTTTCCTTTGCCAGCAAACTTCCCCTAAACTTTGTAAATCAGTCCCTAATCATGTCCCCTGTCCAAAATACAAAAGTCAGTTTTATAATACTTACCCACATATATAGTTAGTGTCTTTGGGAAGAAAATAAACATGAAAAATGTTTAGCCCCTCTAAAAAAAATAAAAAGTTAAGACTTAAAGCAATCGAAGACATATGATTGCACTAGAAACTATTTCTAGAAATTCAAGTTGAGGTAAATATTGATGCAAGCAATTTTTTTGGTGTGTGACAAATTCTCTGCTTACAGCTTCTGTTTTTCTCTGTAATAATGTGAGAAGAAGATAGACAGTGATATTGTGGAAAGTGTGAAGAGACTAGTAGATACTTGATAGCTACAAAGGGATGAGGTATAAGGAGTGATTAGTGCTCTTCATTGTCACTTTTAACTATTGTTCTTTTTTATCTAAAAACTTCCAGGTCTTTTAAAGTACATGCCATAAAACTATACCGCTCACCACTCTCTCTCCTTATTGCAATCATCTTTAGATCCTCTACATCATTCCTTGAAAGTTTTAGCACCCAACTCTTTTTGTCTCCCTACCAATATTCCAGGAATAGTGGACCATCCATCCAACTTTGTGACCTGTGACAATTCCTTTGTCAGAGATAAATATGTATTCTTGAACTTCATGTATTCAGTGCCATTCAGCTATTACCCTCGACCTCCAAAATCTCAATTTCAAGCATCTTAATCTCTGATCTATACTTCCTATATTTCCATGTAACTTTTTCCAGTACCTTGAATTAAGGAGTTTTAAGACCATACCCCAATCCATTTATCTTATCACCCTTTCTCTGTTCATCTCATCCCTCATATCCTCACTTCTATTAAAACTGAGTTTACTCCATGTTCTGTCATTATTGTTCCCTTGCATATACTTTCAAATCCTTTGTAGTCAGTTTCTACCCATCATAGCAACCACTATTCTGATTTCTAACATCAGAATTTGTTTTGCCTATTTTTGCACTGTTTCTGGTGTCTTTCACTCAATGTTCAGATTCATCCATGTCATTACATACATCGGTATTTCATTCTTTTTTTATTGCTGAGTGATATTCCAAAGCTGCTGGCTGAAAGATAATTCAGGCCAAAATGGCAAAACATGAGAGAATAAGTAAGACATCTTTTTGTGGACTATATGTTTCATTTCTCCTGAGTAAATATTAAAAGAATTTCTGGGTTTCAATGTATATATATGTTTACCTATAAAGAAGCTGTCAAGTTTTACAAAAGGGCTAACTGACCATTTTACACACACACACATACCAATAATGTACATGAAATCCAGTCACTTCGTAACCTACCCACTCAGTATTTTTATAATTTTTGACATGCAGCAGGTATAAAATGATTTTGATTTGCACTTCCTGGATTAGCCATTCGTATATGATTTTTGTGAAGTCTTTGTTTAGAGATTCTGTCCATTTTTGTTTGGGTTATTTTTAATTTTTGAGTTGAAGATTTTTTATTGTGGTTATAATTCCTTTGTCAGAAATAAATGTGTATTAAACGTATTTTCTTGAAATTTGTGGCTTGCCTTTTCATTTACTTAATGAAATCTTTCAAAAAGTAGTTTTCGGTTTTGATGAAGTATAGTTTATCAGTTTTTTGTTCTCTGGTTACTTCCTTTTGTGTCTTTTCTAAGACATTTTGTCTATCCCAGGGTTATGAAGATAGTTTTGCTTTCTTCTAGAAAGTTTATATTTAACTTTTAGGTTTCGGTTTATCATCTATCTCAAATTATATTTATGTGTGAGGTTCAATTTTTCCATAAGTTTATCTAGTTGCTCCAGTACCATTTGTTGACAAACAAGTTTTTCTTTCTTCATTTAGTGGTCTTGGCATCTTTTTCAAAAATCAACTGACCATATATGTGATGGTTTACTTCCGTATTTCATATTCTGTTTCACTGGTCTCTCTAATCTATACCAATACTACACTGCCTTGATTATTGTAGCATTTTAGAAGGAATTTTCAATAGCAGAACTGTTGACATTTTGGGTGAGATCATCCTTTGTTATGAAGTGCTGTCTGTGAATTGCAGGATGTTTAGCAGCATCCCTGGCCTCTATATACAAGATACCAGTAGTATACCCCAGTCGTGAAAATTAAAAATATCTCCAGACACTGCCAAAGGTCCTATGAAAGAGAGAGAGGCATAATTGCCTCCATTTGAGAACCACTATCTATAGTGAAATGAGGTAGTGTGCATCCTCCAATTTTGTTCTAATTCAGGATTGTTTTTTCTATTCTATTTTTGCTTTTCCATGTGAATAAACCTACCTAGATTTAAGTAAGATTGTGATGAATTTATAAATCTGCTTAGGGAGAATTGATAGCTTAACAAAATTGAGTTTTGTAATACATGAAATCTGTGAATAGGATATATCTCTCGTTTCCTCCTCCCCTCTTTTTATTTTGCTTTGTTTTGTTTAATTTCTCTCAGCAGCATTTTCTGGTTTTCAATGTAGAGGTCTTACAGGTCTTCTGTTAAATGATTCCTAAGTATTTTTTATTTTGCAAATTTTGTTTAAATTTCATTTTTCATTGATATGTGTAGAAATACAATTGGTATTCCTATACTGACCTTGTCTTCTGAGAACCTGTTAAGTTCATTCATTAGTTCTAGGAGTTATTTTAAAATTTTCTTAGGATTTTCTGTTTATGTAATTGTCACCTACAAATAGGGAAATTGATTCCTATCTTTCTAATTGATATGCCTTTTATTTTTATTTTTGCTTTATTGAACTTCTAAAAACTCCCGTACAATAGGGAATAGAAGTAATATGAGTGAGCATCTTTGCCTTCTACCCTTTTGCAGGGAAGTATTCGCTATTTCCTCATTCACTATGTAGTTAGTTGGAATATACCCTTTATCAGATTAAGGAAGTTCTCTTCCATTTCTAGTGTGCTAAGAGTTCTTCTCATGAATGTGCATTGAATATTGTCATATAGCTTTTATTCTTTATCTGGTCAATACAGTGAATTGCACATATACATAAAGAATAGATTTTATATACATAAATGTATAGATTTTGCCAATATTTTGTGAATGATTTTTGTATAATGTTTATAAGAGATGTTGGTCTAGAAATTTCTTGTAATGTCTTTGTCAGGTTTGAAATCCGGGTTATGCTGGCTGTATAAAATATATTGTGGAAGTGTTTTCTTCACCTCTAAATTTTAAAAAAGATTGTATATAGTTGTTATTTCTCCTTTAAATATTTGACAAAAAAAGTAATAAAATATCTAAATCTGGAGTTTCTTTGTAAAAAGCTTGTTAATTATAAATTAAAATTTATTAGTAGAGTTTTTTATATTTATTTTTCTTCTATGTCAAGAATTTGTCCATTTATCTAAATTGTTTAATTTATTAGCATAAAGTTGTTCATAATGTTCTCCTAAGGTGGTATTAATGCCCGTGGTATTTGTAGTGATAGCCTATCTTTCATTTAGAATCTTGATCATCTTTGTGTATTTTCTTTTTTCCTTCTTTGTTCTTTTTTTCCCATCATTTTTTGTTTGTTTCATTTACCATTCTTGTTAGGAGTTTATCAATTTTACTACTATTTTCATAAGCAACTTTGTGTGGTCTCTTTTTTGTTTATTATTTTATTGCTTTCTTTTTTTATTTTTATTCTTCTTGAAAACAAATTTGCTTATCTTCTAGTTTCTTAAGGTGGAAACTGAAGTCATTGATTTTAAACCTTCCTCCTTTTCTATTAAGGCATTTGAACTTACAAATTTCCCTCTGAACTATCTTAATTATAACTACATTTAATTAATTTTATATGCGTTTAAAATTCTCCATTTGATTTCTTCTTTGACCTGTGGCTTATTTTAGAAGTATGTTGTTGGGTTTTTGGTATCTTGGGTTTTTTTTTTTTAATTCCAATTGTTTGGAGCTTCTGTATATATTATAGTTGATTTCTAATTTAAATCTATTTTGGTCAGAGAACATACTCTGTAAGATTTAAATCTTATGAAATTTATAAACATTTATGTTATAGCTCAGTATAAGATTTCTTACATTGTACTTAAAAATGTAAATGTATATTACAATTGTAGGTATAAATAGTTGTTCTGTAAATATCAACAAGGACAAGGTAGTTGATAGTGCTGTTGAAATCTTCTGTATTCTTACTGATATTTTTAATCTGGTTACTCTATCAATTATTAAGAGAGGATGATATACACAAGGATAATTGTGGATTCACCAGTTTCTCCTTTTATTTCTGTTTGCTTTATGTATTGTGAAGCTCTGTGATTAGGTATATACATATTTATGATTTTTATGTCTTCCTGAAGAATTGATCCTATCATTATAAAATGTTTTCATCTCTGGTAATACTCCTTGTCTTAAAGCCTGCTATGTCTGATATTAATATAGTCAAGTAAATTTTTGCTTTTCCATCCTTTTGCTTTCAACTTATCTGTATTTGCAGTGGTTCTCTTGGGTCTTCCTTTATATCCAACCAAGCAAGTGTTAAATCAGAAACTGAAGAACTGTGAGGGGTCTGAGATTTTGACCCACTTGCAATCTAGTGATTTAACTACCACAATTTCATATATATTGTGGTAGGCTGAAAGAAAACAAAACACTACATTGAAAGACAAAGACTGTATATTACTCATGAGAAAAGCAGTAGCCAAAAAGATAATGCAATGAGTGGGGTTCGTTACAGACTAGAAATTACAAAATGTGGAAACTCTGATATTATATATGGCTGCCACCCATCCTCCCCTTTAGAGGGAGACAAAGAAGCCTTATCTTTACTCTAGAATGTAAGCAAGTAATCCAGGGAAAGGAAAGAGAAATATTTATCTTTAGTACCCCAGACTATCTCCAGGAAGGAAATCATCACTAAAATAAATCAGTAATACTAAGATCTCCTTCTTACCTAACTAGATAAATGTAAATTTTTCTCATTACCAGTGAAATACTTTAGACGAAACATACAAAATATAAAATATCTCTGGAACATACATCTCTGTTTTTAAAACACACATATATATGTATGTATGTATGTGTGTGTGTGTGTGTGTGTGTGTGTGTGTGTATAGTAAGTGTTAAGTTGTTTTGTGCAATTATATGTTGCACTATCAGCCATGAGACATAAAGATGACAGTTGCCTAAGTTGGCAATTGCAGCCTCTTAATACTCAAACTGAATAAGTCATGGCATAGTGCTGATTACTGAGAATATTTTATTATCAAAATACTAATTTCAATTTTTTCGTCAAAAAAATGTAGTAAATAGATGTAATAAATATTTTATAATTAATGTGAAGTAAACAATTTTTATTTTAAATATTCCTACCCCACTAAATAAATGTTAGTTTTAAAAAATATTGATTTAAAGTTATTATTCTGATTATTTACTGTTGTGTAACAAACCACCCTAAAACTTGGTAGCTTGAAATAACAACTTATTAGTTCTCTGTGTTGACTAGTTCAGGTGGTTGAATCTCACTTGGAAGTCTCATGATGTTACACTCAGATTTCAGCTATGGGTGGAGTTATCTGAATGTTCAACTGAGCTAGACATCCAAGATACCTTCTTATCACATGTTTTGTTCTTAAGCTGGGATGACTAGAACAGCTGGAAGCTAGGCAGGCATCACTTTACATTCTCTTTCCCTTTAGCGAGCTTGGACTTCTTGGCATCATGATCTCAAGGTCATCAAACTTTTTACATGGCTCTGTCTTTCTTTCCATAGAGTAAGCATTCCAAATGACCAAGTGGGACGCTCCAAAGCTTCCAGTCTAGCCTGGGAAATCACACAGTATAACTTCTGTAATATTCTGTTGGCTATAAGAGAGTCACAGAGCCAGCCTGATTAAAGCAGAAAGGATTGCAAACCATTCATTGGATACTATCTTCAGAGACTAGATACCATAGGAGTACACTCATGTTTTAGTCCCCTTGATACTGCCATTTTAATCTCAAGTAAGAGCATATGAATTAGAACTTTTTTAGTTGACTATCAGCTTCTGCCAAGCAAGCCTTGGCTCCCTCCTCCTAACAGAAAGTAAACTACTCTATTAATACTTCCATTTAATTGCCTGTTTTATTTTAACTCTCCAAAGTCTGCATTATAAAAAAAATGGTCTGCATATACTTTATTTTTCTTTTTGCAACTCTCAGTTCTCTTTATAGTTATATCCAACTTAGGTGTCTTATGATTCAGATACAACTTGAACCTCTGCTTTCCTTCCTTCTCAAAGGTTACCTTCCTCTAATGTAGTGGAAAATGAAGATGAAGTAGGGAAGTGTTTATTTTACCCTCTACCCTAATTTTTCACCTAGTGTTTTTCCTCAACTGACTCTAGTCATCCCCGGTTTTGTTTGGGACTGCTGCTGGTTATTGCCAAGAATTTTTGAACCTAGTAATCTTGACAGAATGCTATTCAGTCTACATACATGTATGGCAGCAGAAGCATAAATCTCTGGCAAGACTACCATTCTCCAGGGTTCCATCACACAGAGTTGTTAGGGGTATATCATACTTCATCAAAAGATTTTCCAGTGGTGAGCCTTTAGTATTTGGAATAGACTAATTCTTTTTTGTATGGAATTGTCCTTTGTATTATATGACATTTATCATCCCTGGTCTTGGGGAACTAAAACCTGGTAATCTACTCAATTATTGTGAAAATTAAATTCCATAAATTCCTGGCCTTCCTAGGGAATGGGAAATGTCCCAGGTTGAGAACTACTGGATTAGAGTATTTAAAGGAAACAGAAAAATTTGGTAAAATTAAGTGACAACTATATTCTTTCCTATGGTCTAAGGGAAAACTTACATTGTTAAATGAATCCCTTTAAAGAAACTAAGAGACTCTCTTAGTTTCTAACCTGGATTTCTTGTCCAGAAGTCTAAAAACCTTCCCTCTAGAAAACCATATCACCCTACCAGCAGAGGTTCTAGTCTATTAACATAACCACTAGTCTCATCTGTCTATTGAGCACTTAAAATATGACTAGTCCAAATTGAGATGTAAAAATACACTTAGTACACCAAAGGATATAAAATATTCCAATTTTTATATTGATACATGCTAAAAGAATATTTTTTATATTAAGTTCGAAAAATATTGAAGTTTCTTCTATTTTTAATGTGGCTACTAGAAATTCTAAAATTACATATACAGCTTACATTTTATGTCTAGTAGACTGTGCTGACAACTTATGTCTTAGTACAGATATGCTTAGGGGTTCAATCTGGTTGGACAAAGGAGCTTAAAGCTGCACTTACATTGTATATTACATAAGTTGAGGAAACATCATCAATATCAAAATCCTGGAGGATTCTTATGTTTTTAAATTGTGGCAAAATAAACATAACATAAAATTTACCATTTAAATTTTAAGTATATAGTTGTGGTATTAAGTACATTCACATTGCTGTGCAGCCATCATCCATCTCCAGAACTTTTTTAACTTTCCCAAGTGAAACTCTGTATCCATTAAACACTAACTCTCTATATCCTCGCTCACTCCAGCCCCTGCAATCACTGTCTTTACAAATTTGACTACTCTGGACACCTCATATAAGCAGAATTGTACAATATTTGTCCTTTTGTGATTGGTTTATTTTACTTAGTAGAATGTCTTCAAGGTTCATCCATATTGTAGCATATGTTAAAATTTCCTCCTTTTGTAAGGCTGGATAATATTCTATTGTATGTGCATGCCACATTTTGTTTATCCATCTGTGAATGGATACTTGATTTGCTTCCACATTTTGGCTATTATGTATAATGCTGCTATGAACATGAATATACAAACATTTGTTTGAGCCATGCTTTAACTTCTTTTGAATATATTCCCAGAAGCAGAATTGCTGGATCATGTCTTAACTCTAAGTAATTTTTTGAGGAATCACCATACCATTTTCTACAGCAATTGCTCATTTTACACTTCTATCCAGCAAGGTAGAAGGATCCCAAATGTTGTCACATCCATGCCAACAGTTGTGATTATCTGGCTTATTTGTTTGTTTGCTTCCTTTGTTTTTATAGTAGCCATTTTGAATGGTGTGCAGTGGTATCTCATTGTGGTTTGGATTTGCATTTTCCTCATTATTAGTGACATTGAACATCTTTTCGTGTGCTTATTGGCATTTGTATATCTTCTATGGAGAAATGTCTATTTAACTCCTTTGCCCATTGTTTAATCAAGTTATATTTGTTGTTGAATTGTAAGAGTTCTTTATATGTTCTTGATATCAGTTATTTTTCAGACATATGATTTGAAAATATTTTTCTCATCCCTTGGGTTGCTTTTCACTGTTAATAGTATTCTTTGATGCATAAAAGCTCTTAATTTTGATGAAGTCCAATTTGTTTTTTCTTAGGCTACCAATATTTTTTATGTCATATGCAACAAATCATTGCCAAATCCAGTGAAATTTTTCTCCTATCCTCTAAGAGTTTTATACTTTTAGCTCTTATATGTAAGTCTTTGATTGATTTCGAGTTAATTTTGTATATGCTACAAAAGGGTCCAGCTTTATTCTTTTGCACAATTCAACATGAACTCTTGAAGGAAATTGTCCTGGGAGGTAAAAATCTTCTCTCCCACCTGTGGCACTACGCCACTACCTTCTACCTACCACATACCACAAGGGTTAGACTACTTGAAGATCTATAGCCCTACTGCCCAGAAGTATAGTTCCCTAAATCTGAGTTATTTAGATAGGAATAATGCCCTAGCTAGTAGATGTCATTGCAAGG
Source organism: Macroglossus sobrinus (assembly GCA_004027375.1). NCBI lineage: Eukaryota > Metazoa > Chordata > Mammalia > Chiroptera > Pteropodidae > Macroglossus > Macroglossus sobrinus. The sequence continues at coordinate 9,891 of PVKZ01004260.1, read as the reverse complement.
ATGGTTAATAGTAACCTATGATGCTAAAAATTTTCAGGAGTTCTTACCACCACCCCAATGTCATCAATTCCAAAAATATCACTTGGAGGTTTCTTTACCGGTGAGTTACAGGCTTCCCTTTTCATTTTTCTCATTGTCCAGTAGATAATTATTCACACACACACACACACACACACACACACACACACACACACACACACAGGTTTTCTACAGACAAAATTAATTCTCTGAAACTAGAGAATATAACTCAAGTGCCTAGGGGAAATCAGAAATTAATGGAATAAGAAAGTTAAGAGAAACAGGGAATGGTAAGGATTACAGGCAGGTGTTTGTAGCCATGTGAGAATAAGAGTACAGGGTTGCCAAATCTTCTTCATTTTCAAGAAATGAAAGATTTTTATGTAAATTGTCTGAATTTTTAGCATAATTCAGACTTAACATGACAGCCAATTTTAAAGTTTTGGTCTAAAAGAAAGGGAAATATACAGTATTTTTCTGACTGCCCCATAATTTGCAAGGCTGCTTCTTTCACCAGTGAATTAGTTCTTCACATTACAAAATGTAATTTTTATAAAAGAATTTTTCCACAGCAAGGCTTAGGAGATGGAAAATTAGAAAGTCTCATTGCAGACTTCTCCAAATTTTTCACTATATTTCTGAGTCTGTTTTTGATTAGTTTGTTCTTTTCATTTCTTAGATTCTGCATATAAGTGAAATCATATGGTATTTATTTTTCTCTGTCTGACTTATTTCACTCAGCATAATAACTTCTAGGTCTATTCATGTCATTGCAAGTGGTAGGATTTCATTTTTTTTGATGACTGAGTGATATTCCATTGTATATATGAACCAGAATTTTTTTATCCAATCATCTGTTGATAGACATTTAGGTTGCTTCCATATCTTGGCTATTGTAAATTGTGCTGCCATGAATATTGGGGCGCATAGGTCTTTATGAATTATTGTTTTCGGTTTCTTTGAATAAATACCCAGATGTTCAATTGCTGGGTCAAAAGGTTATATCCATTTTTCATTTTTTGAGAAACCTCCACCAACAATGTATGAGGGTTCCCCTTTTCTCTGCATCTTTGCTGACACTTGTTGTTCTTTGACTTATTAATGATAGCCATTCTGACAGGTGTCTGGTGATAGCTCATTGTGGTTTTAATTTGCATTTCTCTAATGATTAGCGTCCTTGAGTATCTTTTCATATGTCTATTAGCCATCTATATTTCCTCTTTGGAGAAGTATCTGTTCAGGTCATTTTTTAATTGGATTGTTTGTTTGTTTTTTAATTGGATTGTTGTTATTTTGTTGTTGAGTTATATGCGTTCTTTACATACTTTGGATATTAACCCCTTATCAAGTGTATCATTAGCAAATGTCTTCTCTCAGTCAGTTGTCTTTTTGTTTTGTTGATGGTTTCCTTTGCTGTAAAAAAACTTTTTAGTTTTATATAGTCCCATTTGTTTATCTTTTCTTTTGTTTTCCTTGCCCAGGGAGATATATCCAAAGAAAAATTACTGTTAGTAATATCAGAGAGTTTACTGCTTATGTTTTCTTCTAAAGTTACATGGTTTGGGGTCTTACATGTTAGTCTTTAATCCATTTTGAGTCTATTCTTATATATAGTGTAAGAAGGTGGTCCAGCTTCTTTTTTTTTTTTTTTTTTGGCATGTATCTATTCAATTTTCCCAACACCATTTATTGAAGAGACTACCTTTACCCTATTATATATCCTTCCCTCCTTCATCATAGATTAAATGATCATATAGGTGTGGAATTATTTCTGGGCTCTCTATTCTGTTCCATTGATCAGTGTATCTGTTGATATGCTAGTATCATGCTGTTTTGATTACTGTAGCTTTGTAGTATAGTATGATTTCAGGTAGTGTGATATCTACAATTTTGTTGTTCTTTCTCAAAATTGCTGTGGCAATTCGAGATCTTTTATGGTTCCTTATAAATTTTAGGATTATTTGTTCTAGCTCTCTGAAAAATGCCATTGGATTTTAATAGGAATTGCATTGTTTTTCTAGACTATATTTCATTTATTTCTACTCTGATCTTCATTATTTCCTTCCTTCTATTCACTCTGGGTTTAGTAACATGTTATTTAGCCTCCATGTATTTGTGTGTTTTCTAGTTTTTTTCTTGTAGTTGATCTCTAGTTTCATACCATTGTGATCAGAGAAGATGGTTGATATGATTTCAGTCTTCTTAAATTTATTAAGACTTGATTTGTGTCCTAACATGTGGTCTATCCTAGAAAATGTTCCATGTGCACTTAAGAAGAATATATATTTTGCTGCTTTGGGGTAAACTGCTCTAAAAATATCTATTAAGTCCATCTGGTCCAGTGTGTCTTTTAAGCCCATCGTTTCCTTGTTGATTCTTTGCCTGGAATATCTGTTCATTGGTGTCAATGGGGTGTTAATGTCTCCTACTATGTATGCATTACTATTGATATCTCTCCTTTTATGTCAGTCAATAATTGCTTTATGTATGCAGGTGCTCCTATGTTGGATGTGTATATGTTTACTAAGGTTATGTCCTCTTTATTTATCAATCACTTTATCATTAAGTAATGCCCTTTTTTTGTCTCTTATTATAGCCTTTGTTTTAAAGTCTATTTTATCTGATACAAGTATCTCTACACTGGCTTTTTTTTTTTAATTTCCATTTGCGTGAAATATCTTTTTTCATCCCTTTACTTTTAGTCTGTGAGTCTCATTTGATCTGAAGTTAGTCTCTTATAGATAACATATGCATGGGTCTTGTTTTCTTATCCATTCGGTTACCCTATGTCTTTTGATTGGAGCATTTAATCTATTTACACAAAGCAATTACTGATAGTTACTGCCATTTTATTATTCACATTTGTTATTTCTATTTTTTTTTTTACCCTTTCTCTTTTGACAGAAAACCCTTTAATATTTCTTGTAATACTGGATTTTTGGTGATGAATTCCTTAAGCTTTTTCCTGTCTGGGAAGCTCTTCATTTCACCTTCCATTTTAATTGAAAGCCTTTTTAGGTAGAGTAATCATGGTTGCAGGTTCTTGTTTTTCATAATTTTGAATATTTCTTGCCAGTCCCTTCTGGCCTGCAAAGTGTCCATTGAAAAATCAGCAGACATTCTTATGGGGGTACCCTTGTAAATAACTAACTGCCTTTCTTTCGCTGCTTTAAAGATTATCTCTTTGTCTTTGACATCTGGCATTTTAATTATGATGTGTTTTAGTTTGAATTCTTCTTGTTTGGGATTCTTAGTGCTTCCTGAACATGTACATCTCATTCCTTTGCCAGGTTAGGGACATTTTCTGTCATTATTTCTTCAAATAGATTCTCAAACCCTTGCTCTCTCTCTTCCTCTTCAGGTACTCCTATGATCCAGCTATTTTTATACTTCATGTTGTCCCAGAGATCTCTTAAACTATCCTCATTTTTTTTAATTCCTTTTGTTGTTGTTGTTGTTGTTGTTGTTGTTGTTGTTGCTGTTGTTGTTCTGATTGGGTGTATTCTGCTACCTTGTCTTCCAATTTGCTGATTCAATCTTCTTCTTCTTCCAGTCTATTGTTGAATCCTTCTAGTGTATTCTTCTTTTCAGTTATCATATTCTTCATTTCTGTTTGGTTCTTTTTTATGGTTTATTTGTCCTTTTTCATGCTTACTATCTCCCTGTCCGTGTTCTCATTGTGTTCATCCATTCTTCCCATAAGTTTGTTGAACATCCTTTTGTTTTCTCATTTTATTAGCCTGTGTTCATTTCTATGTGTCAGGAATATTTGTTTCATTTCTCAGCCTTGGCCAGATGGCCTAATGTGGAAAGTGTCTTGTGTGACGTAGTGGCACACTCTCTCAGATCCCCTATGCCAGGGGCTCTGGACATGATCTTTGTGTGGGTGTGTGTGATCTTATGTAGTTGCCAAGCCTTTATTGTTCTTAGTATATCAGTGGATAGGATTGATGCTCAGGTTGACTAATCATGGGAATTGGCTGCACCCACAGGGTAAGAGTTCTTGTGTTGGGGCTGACCCCACTGAGTGGGATTTGCTGTAGCAGGCTTGTGTACCTGTTGCAATTACCCTTGGTGGATACCACTAATGAAGCTAGTTAGGAGTTGCTCTGTTGCTGTCTGATGCCAGCCTCCAGATGCATTGGTTTTGTGGTCCCTTGGGAGGAGCACCCCTGTAGGCCAACATTAGCCACTGTTTCTGATTGCTTAGGGCTGCCCGGTGGGAACTAAAAAGTGATACACAGATGATTGCTGGATCTATAGGTAAGTGGAAGATATAACGCTGTAGGCAGCAGTTGGTTATCCCCTGTCCCTGACCTAGGGGCAGTTTAGCAGAGGGACCAGTGCTCCTCTAGGTTTGACACTGCCTGTCAGTTGCCAGTAAGTTTCAGAAACTGGAAGAGCCTCTGGGTGATATGTGTGTTGGGTGGTACAGGAACCCCAGGAGTCTCCTGGATCTATTGAATAAACTTCCCTCTGCCACTGCAGTGTCAGTTTACATGGAATGCTTTCTCTGTGGCTCCTGTACAAGTTTCCAATCTTCAGCCACTGCTCACCTGGGCCTGAATGTGCCACCCCAGGGCAAGGGCAGCTTCCTATCAACGTGCAGTGGGCACTTTGTGTATTGGATGGGGCAAGAGCTAAGGGAGTCAAGGGCCATCAGGCCAATTCAGACCCCTGCAATTAAGATATTGCAGTTCAGCAGTGGCCTGCCCACAACCATTTTCCCCAAAATGCACTTACTGCACTAGCCGAGGTCTGTTGCCTACACAGCCCCAGAGCCAAGCAGGGCATGAGAGGCTGCCTGTCAATGGACTGCAGGCCCTTTGTGGCTTGGGTAAAGTGGGATCTCAGGGAGGCAAGGGCCTCAGTTTTGCTACAACTTCCGTGTCTAGGCGTTCCTACTGTAGTCTCAGACCACAGTGAGACCAACTGCAGTCTGGGGTGGTCCCACAGACTATGCTCCCCAGATCCAGTGTTGCAACTCTTACAAGCAGCAGAGGTATGCTTGCCACTGATTTCCATGCAGTGCCCACCCTATGCTAGCCAAAGTTTGTTCCTTGTGTGGTAGGGGAGGGGCAAGGCTATGGCAGTTCACTGTCAATGGGCCCACCTGGGGAAATTTGTGGGTAGGGTGGGATGGGGTCTCAGAGAGACAATTGCAGTCAGATCAATGTATCCTCAGTCTTGCTGAAACTTTAGTAACCGTTCCCACATTCCCCTTCCCACATTCCCACAGAAGTCCCAGATCACAGCAAGACCAGCTGCTGTCTGGGACTGGCCCACAGGTCCCCAATATCCACCCAAGTTTGTGTTGGCAGCACTGACCTCCCTAAAACTATCTTGGAACTGCGGTTCACGGTTCACAGCACTAGCTGCCAACTGGGAATGCTTGGGCCTAAATTGGTACAGGGCATGGTAGCCATCCAGCAACAAAAGCCTAGACAATGTGCAGGTTGGGTGGGGATGGCTAATCCCCTCAGGCCAGTGTTTCCTAATGTCCCTATGGGAGGGGTCTGCACAGTCAATCTGGCGTGGTCTGTAGATTGCCCATTACGGGGGCCAGACTAAGGCACAATGGTGGCTGCTCTTCCAGCCTTTGTTCTGGCACCAGATAATGCAGACTTTCTCGTTATGGATCCCAGTGAGCCTCTGACCCACTGCCAGTGTCTTGGGAGAGTGTCCACAGGTCAGAAAGCCTGTGAGCGGGTCCTTTAAAGGGGTGTCAAGGGTTTCAGTCTCCTTCTGGAATCCCCTCTGTTTTTTACAGAGTTATTGGACTCTCCTTTTCCCTGTGCTGGGACCCTGGGTTGGCGAGCCCCTGAATGAGGCCAGGACCCCACTGTCCTTCAGGAGAGCCTCTGCAGCCTCACTGTCCCTCCTTGTGATCCTTTACCACAAAGGGGTGCAGGTCCAGCCCAATGCACAACTTTGCCCCTTCTACCAGCTTAGATGTGGCTCCTTTGTATCATCAGAGATAGATGTTAACAGTCAGCTGGACTTCAGGTGATTCTCCACGTTGATTATTTTATAATTTGGTTGTAATTTCAATGCGGACCAGGGAGGAGACAAACCCTGCTTTTACCTAGTCCTCCATCTTCCTGCAAACACTACTGTAGACTTCTCTTTATAGCAAAAGACCTGGATAAAGTTTTGAAATGACCACTTACAGAGATATTTAAATTCTTAGCTGAGGGCCTTTTTTTTTTTTCATTTCAAACGTGTTATTTCTAAGTAAACGTTTTAGATATAAAAACATCATTGCATAATAAATGCATCATTTTTAAAGTATTTTGTGTTGAGATTTTTAAAACTTATTGCCTAATTCTGTTATCTTCTTTATGTTTTAAATATAGAGCTTTTGAAGAGAAACGAAAAGAACAAGAAGAAAAAGAACACCAAATCAGAGAACAGATACTTCAGCAAAGGAAACAGAAGTTTGAAGAAGTTACTGAAAAATTCCAGCGTGCCCATATTCCTCTTTCACAGAGGAGGAGAGCAGGTATCTTAATTTCTAGAAGAATATGAGAACAAAATGAAAGTTATAATCACATTTAACATGAGCAGATAATAAAATAATTAAGTAACAAAATGGAAATTTAAACTAAAAAGATTAATGACTTTTTAAGTAGTAGTACTTCAACCAAATGAAAAATGGCAATTTAATTTAGGTTTAATTTGGAGCATATGTTGTTAGCTCTTTTAGTAAATTTTAAACACTCACATGTTTAATTCAACTTCATAGTGGCTTACAGTGTTTTGTCTTTTTAAATTGATCTAGTAAGAAGCTTAATAAAGGAAATTTTAACATTTGTGTTCAGTAAATTAGTATCACATTAACTGACATTTTGGTTCAAATTTATATTTGAGAGACTGGCAAAATAAAAAGAGTCTACAGAGAGATAATGCAACAATCTAAAACCTGGAACCAAATAAGAATTTAAATATGATTATGGTTCAGTCTTCAGTATCCATCTACATTTTTTATACCTTAAATAGTAACAGAAATAGCAAAAAATAAATGTCAGAGCTTCAAATAGAAAAGGGATAGGCAGCACCTTTACGTATTCAACAAACCTATGTTGTACCAAGTTGTACTAAGCCCTACGCTAAGAGGAGATACAAAGAAATCCAACTCACAGCTTGTTGTGGAAATGAGAGTAATATAAACGACATCAATAAATATGATGACAACTGCCATTGTAGCAGAATGCAAAAAGTACTGTAAAAACACTAAACCTATACAGGGACATCAAGGACATCACCCCTGGAAAAATGACTTAATTTTCATTTTGAAGAATAAGCATTTTGCCAGGCAAAGAGAAGGTAAAAATCTTCCCAGAAGAAGAAACAGTTTTTTTCAAATAAATTATGTATTTCAGTATACTGAAGCATCAGATGAGAAAAAAAAAAAAAAGAGGGAAAAATAAAAGGATCTGAGACTAGAAAAATAAGTTGGAACCAGTTTTCAAACTTAAAGTTTTTAACTGGAATGTAAGCCATTATTGTGTCAGTAAGAGATCATACTGTAAGCAAAAGTAGCTAGTACTACTGCTAAAAATAATAATAGTTTAAATATGATAGAGGTTTATTTTTCTCTTGTATAATATGAAATCCTGAGGTAGACAGTCGAAAGCTGGTTTGACAGTTATGCAGTATCACTGGAAACCCAGACTCCTTATGTCTCTTAGCTCAACCATCCTTAGTATGTGGTTTATCTTCACCCTGATGGTCACATTGTAGCTGCTGGAGCTTTAGCCATCATATCAGTGCTGTAGGCAGGAAGAAGGAAAAATGTAAAGGACAAAATGGTATACCTCTTAGCTACTTTTAAATTGTTTATATCTTCACTTGTTTATATCCAATTGGCAACTCCATCTGCAAGGGAAACTGAAAAAAAATTTGTATGTGGCTACATTACCACCATTGACAATATAGAGTCCATTGCCAAGAAAGAAAAGGAAAATTGATATTAGGTAGAAAACTAGGGGTCTCCGCTATAAGTAGACTTGTTTGTTAGAAAGATAATTACAGTTACAACATGGAAGATGCATTGAAATAGAGACATGCTAGATTAGACAGAATAGAAGGAGATTATTTTAGTATATGCAGTAAAATGTGTTAAGCTGCTAAATTAAAGGACTGCACTGGATAGGATAATAAGAGCTAATATAGTCAGGAAGAATAATCAGTAGGATTCAGTCCTAACTGACAGAAAAGCCAGGAGAACAGTCCTCCTTAGCACAGAGCCTCACACATTTTTAGCGTCAAATAAATACTTTTTTAATGAATTAATTTTTTGGCAGATAATAATAATATTAATCAAGTTTACAATAAAGAGGAAAACTGGGTTAGAGGTAGGAAAGATCATTTACTAAATTTTAAATGCATTGACTTTGAACTTCCCATGGCTCATCTGAATGGGGAAATCAAATCATCAACTGGAAATATGAGTCTAAAACTTTTTTAAAGACATTAATAGAAATATATATTTAAGAGTCACTAATGAGTAGATATATAGTTGCTAAATGAAGCCATAGAAAAGATAATCTAAATAACAGAGTATAGACACAAATTGAGGATGGGTCCTAAAATAAAATTTTTTATGCACACTAAGTATGTACTGTAGGTGGAGCAAGAAAAACTACAAATGGATTTTGAAAAGTGGTTATCTAAAAAACAAATGGGAAACAAAAGCAAACAAAGAAAATAATATATAAGAAGGCAAAATAGAAAGTAGTTTTTTTAAAAAAAAGATGTGATCAGTTGTGTGGCTGCAGAGACACCTCTGAAGGAGACAGGAGTCCTAGCCCCATGTGGGGGGGGGGGGGCGCTCTGCAGCCGAGGAAGAAGTGTTACCACAAAATCTGACTATAAAAATCAGTGGGGATTCTGGCCATCAGGGTGAGATAGATGAAAGGAAACTGAAAGCCCAGATGTCCCCCACTTAAAGTACCAAGCACAGACTCACCTGCAGACACTCCCTGTGGGCGCCAGCAGAGAGTTGACAGCTCAGGAGGCACAAGAGACATATGAGGAAAGACTGAATTGCGTGGTGCTGGAGCAAGAGCTGGAGGGACAGCCACCATTGTTTCTTTTTTGGAACCCCCTCCAGAGCAGTGTACAGATGGGAACCATTGTGCCTGTGTTGAACCCTTCCCCCTCACAGCCAATTTTGAAGCTGCATTTTGAGGCCTGGTGAGATCAGCCCTCCCTACCCAACCCACAAATTGTCCATAATGGCCTGTTGCCAAGAAGTCACCCCCACTTCTCGGGGCCATGCATTCTGTGCAGGAACCTCGGCTTGATCAATATGCACAATTTAGGGCAGACATGTGGTGGCTGACCACTGCTGCCAGCACGAGCTGCAATATCTCTTACAAGGATCACAGGGTTTTGTGGGCCTGATGCAGATAGCAGCTGTCCTCACTGAGATCTGTGACTTTTAAGGGAGTTCATGGACTCAGAACTGGCAGCAAATCTGTCGCCGTATTGGCTTGATGGTGCTGCATCTCCCTGAGACCCTGTTCCACCCAACCCAGAAATTATCTGTGGTAAACTCATTCCCAAGTAGCCAGCCCCATTCTGTGCTTTCCTTGGGCTACAAACTCAACAGTAAACAATAGCACTCAGCTCCTGAAGCCCACACAAGGCCTGTGCATCACGGGAGAGACTTTGGTGGCAGGCCACAAACTCTGCCCCAAGCTACAATATTTTTTTAAAGATCTCAGGTGTTTGCAGACTTGAAATGGGCAGCAACTGGCCTTGTTGTGATCTGAGACTTTTACAGGAAGCCACAGAGATAGCACTAGCATGAAAACTGACATTACAGTGACTAAGGGAAATCTGCTCACTCTATCCCAGTGAGTGGGT